>VWZP01002662.1:254080-315373 GCA_013396995.1 Dicaeum eximium
CGGCCCGGCGCTCCCCGCATGCCGGGGCCCTTCCTGCCGGGGCTCGGGCCCTTCCCCCCTCGCGGTCCCCTCGGCCCGGGCGCTTCCGCTGCCGCAGTGTGCGGCCCTGGCGCTGCTGCCCGCGCCGCCGGCAGCTCCACGCTGTCTGTCTCGCCCCTCGTCGTGTGAGCCCCGGAGCTGATGGCGGTGCGGCTTTTGCGTTGTTGTCGCCGCCTTTGCGATCTCGCAGCGGCAACGTGGGGGACGGGGGGGGACGCGTGCGGCGGCCTCCGCTCCCCGCTGCTGGGCCAGGGCGCACGAAGGGGCGAGACCCGCGTGTTTGTCCCTTCCTCGCCCTGGCCGCTAAGGGTGAAGTGCCTTTTTCCCCCAAGAGCCCCGGCGAAGTCTGTCCCCCTGTGACCCCGCGGGCAGTTTTCCCCCGTTCCAGGTGCAGGAGAGCCTGGCCCGCTGGTTCCAGTGGGCGCCCCGAGCCCGGCGCGCTGTCCTTGGAGCCCCCCGGTCCCGGCGGCCCCGGGCAGCGCCCCCGGCCGGCAGCGCGGGCTGCGGCCCGTGTGTCCCTCCCGCCGCGCCGGGAACGCGGCGCGCTCGTGCATTGGACGTGCCGTGCCGTGACCCTGCTGGCAGGCAGGAATAACCAAGTGTCACCTTATTCATCCCAGTTTGTTCGCTGATTTTTTTTCACCCCCACCCCGTTTTGGGTTTTTTTTTTTTTCCTCTTTATTTTCTTTCCCATCGCTGACGTTTTTACGAATTCTTATTGAGACGACAAAACTTGCAGCTCCTCAATTGTGAAGTTCATAATCTTAGTATTTTATTACGTTATACAGATGGAGGGAAACAGTGATGCGTAGGTTATCAAATGACTTTTCAGAATAAGTCGTGTTTATATATTTTGTTCGGTTGGTCTGTTTGTTTGGGTCTTTTTGTTTGTGTGGGGTTTTTTTTAACTGAAGGAGAAATATAAAGAATTTGAGATTATACACTCTTTCTCACTGTTATAATTTGGGATTATTCACTGTGGTTATAAATATGTCAACTTTTAAGTGGAGACTAGCCAGGGTTGTCTGTTGTGGTTGTTAATTCAGTCTAAAGTACTGCAGAGTTAGTCATGGGGTAGATGACGTGATAGAAACTTATCTGAAAGGGTTTATGGCAGGGAAAGGACAGGTGGGTGAATGCAGGAAGGAAAATGGTTATGCTGAGTAGGTTCTAATGCTTGTATAACGAAGCGCCAATGTCCTTAGAGATAAGTTTTGCACATGTTCATTACGGCAGTGAAAAGTTACCAGAAGTCATCTTTTGAAGTTGGTGAGGCTTTTCAGCCTCGGGAAAATGGGAGGGTGTTTATTCCACTTGCTTTCATTCTTAGCTTATTGTGTTGTGACTACATAAATTCCAAAGGCTTAGTAACAACATTTAAAGTTTGGGCTACTTTTATGTGTTGTAACAATAGCGATCTTCAACTTTGAAAAGTTTGGAATGAATTGATAATTTCTCTTGATGTATGTGTCTATGACACTTTAACTAGAAACACTTAAATAACAGTACATAGTTAAAATGGCACCAAGTTATTGCTATTTTTCAGTATAAGCATTACTTGGCAACTTAACTAGTACAGAAGATGTATTATAGTTAGCAAAAATGAAGCTTTCTCAGTTTATGCATTTGTTCTGTCATTTCTGTGTTTGCCATTGTTGATTTGGTATCATCCAGTCAAGACTTGAAAGTGAGTATTATAATGCCAGTAAGTAGAAATGCTGGTAATGCTGGTTCTTGAGTTTGTGAAGTGACACCTCTGACTTTAGAGAAGAGAAAGAGGCAGCTTAGGAATATTTTTCCTCTATAATTCTTTCAGTTGATTCTGTCTTCTGGACGATCATCTTGTTGAGTGAAAGTGGAACAACCATTTGTTACTGCCAAACTTTAATGGTGACAAAATGTTCTTATTTTTCTTTTCTTTTTTTTTTTTTGGCCTGACCTTTCATTATGTTCTTCTAACTTCATTTTCAACTCTGCAACCCTGGTGTTTACAATTACAATTTACAGGCCTTGTGAAAACTGATTTCCCATACAACCAGAGATTGTCATTATTCTTGACTTGGAGTTCCGGGTTCTCCAGAGCTGTACACCAGTGTTCATATTGCACTTATTAACACTATGGTACAGAAGTATAAAACCAGCAAATTCTTCAGTACATGGTACATCAGTAGTAAGACTGCTGATATGTAGCATTTACAGAAGCCTTTAGTATTTTTTTTAATATTAAAATTTATCCTAGAACCTTATGTGACTTGTGGTTAAAATTTTCATGTGGGAAGCGCTAGCAGCTGTAAAAGGAAGAAGTCTTTAACAAAAAAGCTGATTAGAAAAAAAGATGACTACTTCCCCTGTCATAAAAATATACTTTAGTGCACAGTGAGGTATAGAGTGTTCCTGTGCATTATCTAAAACATAAGATGCCAGGGAAGAATGAAGCTCACTTAGCTGTTCATGTGTTTTGGTTGGATCTGGGGCTGATACAGAAAGGCTACTGACTCAGTGTAGCTGAAGCTATGTTTATAGAAGTGATGATTTAGTCTTTTCATCTAACCCGGGACTTTCTAACCCTCCAAATAGAGAAAACATGAATCTGTTTATTGGTAAGCTACTGAATGTCTGTGTCTGCTGAATTCATGGCAAAACACTTTAAAATGTTCATGTAGTTGACTCAAAGCAGTTTTCTACTTCTGGTAACAAAACAAAACATTTCAAAAGTGTCATAAGATCTGTATGTTTTAAGTATTGTTAGTATTGGTAACTTCTCTATTAGAGTTTTGGAATGTCATTAAAGTTATTCTTTCCAGTGGACAGTCAAGCTGATTCTCACTTCTGAAGTAAGACTTCTCATTTTTTCTTTCACTGAACTTTGCAGTAGACATAGGCAAAGTCATTGTTTTCTTCACTTTTCATTAGAGACTGTCAGCTTACGTGCCAGAAATACATCACTGTATTTAAAATGGCCTGTGCTGATTTGGAATGGATAAATAGTGTGTTTCTGAACAGAGGGAGTTGAGAATTTTATAGGTTGTTAGGAAATTAATTAAACTATTTCTAACTTTGCAAAGCAATGGGTTGATTTTAGAAGAATAATTGCCATAACATAAAGTGATAGCTTTCTTCATTGAGAAGCAACTAATACAAGAATCTGTGCTGAGGATTAATTTCTTAGATGGCAAGGATATATGATTTTGCAATAGCTTTCAGTCTTCTGGTATCACCCTAAAAAAGACTGAGTTTATACCTCTTAATATGAAGGTACTGCACAGAACTTGGAAACCCAGTTGTTTTGGGCTGAGCAGATTTCACCACAGAGACAAATTAATCTCTTGACAGTGAAACGCTTTGTGGGATTCCTGGTTCTTAGTTTATAGTCCCTGTTATATTTTGATTCAGCCTTACTGAATTTCTTAAATTGCTCTTGAGATTTTTGTCTCCAGCATAGCAATAAAAATAATTTTTGATTCAACTGCTTCCTGTGCAGTTCATTAGCACTTTATTTTCTTTAAACTTGAGAAACTTTTCCTTCAACTTTGTTAGTAAGACTGCTGTGGATACAAAAACTGGTTTGCACGTGATACCTTCCCTATTCTGTGTTGAACAGAAGAGCCAGAGAGCTCAGGGGTGTCCAAGGTTAGCAGGATGTGTATGAATGACTTTCCTTTTGCCATAGGTGAGCCTCTTCTGTAGCCCTGTTGCCTGCTGTTGCTCCAATACCTGTGTTCAAATCGGTTTTGAGTATCTTGAACACCTCATACTGACAGTTGAAGACTTAATTTATGACCTGAATGGTCCAGTGATATTCTGCTAGATACTGAAACTTCGTTCAGGAGGGACAGCTGTATTGTCTTAACCATTTAAAACATGTGTTCCCCAGTAGCACATTTGCACAGACTTCATGGATGTTTTCTGCCTAGATTTTTGGAAGTTCGTGTAGAGTCATGGCATTAGCATTAAGCTAGACTCTTCAGTGTGAATTGCCAGTCACTCATTGCTGAAGGAAACCCAAAAAGAAGCAAAACCCCTCAACGGAGTTTCTCAGAATCTGGACACAGTGGAGCTTGAGCTCCATGAATTTAGCTCCAGCTGGTTAACCAGATGGTGTGATGACCAGTATTGTTTTAGGAATCTGACTTGGGTGTCTTACATCAGCAAATAAAAAGGAATAAATTTGCTGAGCTAATCAGTAGAAGCAAATAGAGAAGTGAGGATGATCATTGAGAATACTTAAGTTGTGTATTTTGTCTTACTATCTGGATGAGTTTGAAACTTAAGGGATTTAAATTGTTATGATTTATTCAATATTATGCTATGTATTTTTAATATTTCAGTTGGTTGTATTGTCTTTTCTCTTTGTGAAGTTTCCCAAATTTCAGGACATGATATTTAGATACTGTGGTGCTGATGGCATGTGTAGTTTGTGATAAGAAATGTAAAATCTTAACACAAATCTTAACACAAATATTCTAATAGTACTATTAGAATGGACATAAAATGCTGGGAGAGAAGAACAAGTGTTTAGAAAGACGGGTTTTTGTGTAGGAGGAGGAGTTGGTTAAATACATCTGAAAAAGAAGTTCATGACAGGATTGTTGATTTTTTGGAGGATGAAGAAAGGTTCTAGTGTTGTAAAAGCTAACAATAGTACAGAACTTGGAATTAGCATCCTAGTCTTAGTATCCAGTGTTACATAGGTATAGCTGTATTTGTGCTATGTTCAGTTTAAGTGGATGTGTTCAGGCTATCACCTGATCTTCAAAAGATGCACTGTAATCCCTCCTCTACCTTAGAACAACATTTAGTCACTTCCATATAAAGTAGTTTAGACGTGTATTCTCTGGAAACTTTAAAGCTTCTTACAAGCTTTATTTGTGGTTTTTTCCTTCCTTTTCTGCACTCTGTTTAGAATGGGTTTCAGCAATGACCATATAGCCAGTATCTGTTCTTTCAGTTTGGTAGTTACTGGTAACAGTATAAAAAGATATTGCCTACCAAAACTTAAGGTTCTGAGGAAAATGTTGTTTGGCTGCACTGCCTTCAGCTTAGCACAGACTAGAGCTTTGTGCCTGTGTTTTTATATGGGGAAAAAGGACATGTGCATTTCTTACTGATTAATATTTGAACATGAACTACTGAATCATAACGCTCTAGAATAAATCTGCTCTTGCCTAATTTACACATGGTAAATTGTCAGTATGTTCGTCAAGAATTCAGGTTAAACCAGAGCTGGAACAATAGCATGTTAAATTTAAGTCTACCTCATTTTCTGTAACTATTTTATATTTGTGCAATTGACAGCTCATGGTCATCTCTGAGTGATAAGATGATCTTCATGGTTATATGCGGTTGACAAGAAACAAACTCAAAAGCCTCAAACTGTATCTTAATTTTCTTTGTCATCTTAAAAAGAAAAGTTTATGGATTTTTTTTGTTTGGTTGGTTTGGTTATTTATTTTTTTTTAATTAAAAACAAACAACCACAAAAAAACCCAAAACAAAAGCAAAAAATCCCCACAACTCAATAAGCCCTAAACATGCTTTCAGTTGTGCCAGACCCAGGTATGATCTGGCAAGTCTGTCTCTGCTGTTGTCAAGAGTGAGTAGCTGAGATGGAACTTGGGTTGCTGTTTTATGCTCTGCTTTTTGTTAATGTTTAACTTTTGTGAGTACCAGAAGTGACATACCATCAATGTATTGACTCCCCAGCAAGGCCAATCTTTAATCCGTTTGGGTAGAGGTTGGCGCTGATACTTACTTGGCTTTTCACCTAGATCTTTGAATAAAATTGGTAGTTTAAGCTCTTCTCTGGACATGTCACAGGTAAAAGGTAGAATGTCCATATGCCTGTTTGTGACTAAGGGAAGATATTGGAGTGCGAGTATGATCTTCATCATTTTAGAAAACAAGTAGAAGTCTAGAAGCATTTATCATTAGCATTTTCTGGCTAAAATGTAATGTGTAAATACAGCATTAGAATTGAGCTAATGAGCATCTAAAGTTTATTTCTCAGACATAATTTACTTTTAAACCTGCAAAAGTATGCTTTATCTGGTGTTCATTGGTTTTATGGAAGGTGGGATGCAGGGAGAGGATATACCCTTACTTGTTTGTTTATATTAACTTTCATGATGCCTTTTAAATGATTAGATGAACAGAATAAGTTACTTTATTCTGTCCTTCATTAAGTTCAACAAACCTTCTTGCCATACCATTTTTTCCTTTAATTTTCCAAAGGATTTTTTTTCATATTCTTTGTTGTGCTACAGAAACCTTAGACTAGAGTTAACTTTACAGATGTAAATGGCAGAGCGTCAATTTAAATGTTTTTATCTGGAAATCACCTGTATTCTCTTGAATGTAAATATAAAAACTCAAATATATGTGCTCAAAAAGAGGTGAAACAGTTGTGCTGGGGACGTNTATTAACTGTCTTCTGCAGCTGTAACATCTTGAAGGTAGCTGTAATGAGAATTGTTACACACTAACCCAGTGAGAAGGTACTAACTGCTGAGTGCTCAAAAAGAAGTGAAACAGTTGTGCTGGGGACGTCTGGTGCTGTTGATAACATCGTGATTTCATTATTATAAAAGTAAATGTAGGAACTGTCTGGCTTTATGTAAGTTTCCAAAGATGAGTATCTGGTGATCGATCTAATTGGTTGTTTGAAGCTGTTGTTTTAGTGAGCAGTTTCAAAGCTTGTTCGTGCCCTGTGGCCATGCTCTGGTAGGCCTGTAGGGGTTGGAGGAGCACTGGTTTAAGTCATTGCAGTGTGGTGTTCTGAGGGCAGAGCTGCACTGCCAGGGCTGTGTGTAAACCAGACTAGGGAAGAGATCTCATGTTTGGCTGGAGTTTATGTACTCTAATTTTATAGACAATGGAAAGGATTATGTTTAAGTTGTTAGTTCTTGAATTTGTGAATCATGGTCCTTACAAGTAGGGGGTATACAGAGGCCTCTGTCAACATTTCTGACTTCAGGAATTAGCTCAGCAGAATCTGGTTTTGAGTGACATTGAGTCTTTTTTTGAAATCTACTAACAGCATCTGCCAGGCTGTGTTTTGCCAGCCCTTTTAGTGAAGTCTAATATCTGTTAAATTGGATTCAGTTTCTTGCTATGAATGGGTGAAAATTAGAGCTAGACCATCAGGAAATCGTTACACAAAGCTAAAATATTGATTGTTTTGTATTACTGCTTTAAAAAACCTGCAAAAGTAAACTCAAAGATCCTAAATTAAAAAGTTTTTTTTTTTTTTTCTCAAATAAACAGTTGGCAAAAGGAGAGAAAACGTAGTTCAAGCAACTTGCTTTATGGTATAAGTTAAAGTATTCAAAGGATGTTGATATATTGACACTTTGTTTTCTGGCTGCTTTTTTTAGAGGCAGTTAAATGACTGAAGCTACTATGTGTTGATATTCCTAAATATCTCTTTTTTTTTTAAGAGAAGAAAAAAGTTTTAGGGGCTTCCTTTGTCCTTAATTTGAATTACTGTTTTATGTAATTCATCTGAACAGCTTTTGTAAAAAAAATGTTTTCGTTGACACCTGAAGTCCTAAGATCTATATGATTTATTCAGTTCATACCAGATTCTTCATTAGTTGATTAAAAGGTCATAGCTAAAGGAAACGATATAAAATAATTTTCCCAGACATTGCCCCAGTTCCCACAATTACTTGAAGGTTATTTTTCTTTAATGTGCACTTTTTAATATATTTTTCCTGATGTGCCTTTTTTTTTTTTCCTCTGATGAGCCAAGGGACAGATGTGCTCAGGCTTGCATTGTGACTAAATTCTTGATTGCAAACAAATTATAGTACGTAGAATTTTAGAATTGGTATTAAATGGGTTTAACTTGTGGACAACTATATAATGTTTTGTGGGTTCTTGTCAAATTTCAGTTTAGGTGTTTTTTTTTAATAGTCTTTATGGAATTGAGGAATGAAATCTTGAGGAGATGATGACGATGACAAATAATGGAAGTAAAATTGAAGTATTGCTTTAGTTTTTCCACATGTAATAATAGGTAGTTAGCCTTAGGAAAATATTTGTCATTTTGTATGATAGAAATAGTTGATAATAGGTATAAATGTGCAGGACTGATACAGCAGTACAGCAAGAAATGTTATGTCTGCCAAGAGTGGGACTTTAACTTTTGCCATCAACTTGACCTTTTGTCATGAAGGGTTCTCGTCACTTTAGACTTCATGACAGTGAAGGAGCCCCAACTGATACAGCTTTTGCCCTAGTAGAATGAAAAAAATAATAAAGGGGGAAAAGAGTTAATGCCTATTAAGAGTTGGTGAAAGGTAATTCTATTGGTGTCCTTAACAGGACAGATGTAACACAATGATTCGGGATGAAAATGCTAACACTAGGCTTAACTTTTTTTTTTCTTAGTATGTATCTCTTGTCTTTGTCTACTCTGATGAGAAAAAATTAATAAACTTGTTTTGTTTCTGTCAGTAACTTTATCTAATTGCCTTTATTAGTCCCGTTACAACCCAGGGATCACAAACTCAGCAACTACAGAAGCATTATGGCATTACCTCACCCATCAGTTTAGCTGCCCCCAAGGAGTTTGACTGCATGCTTACCCAGAAATTAATCGAAACCCTAAAACCTTATGGCGTATTTGAAGAGGAAGAAGAGCTGCAGCGCAGGTGAATACTTTGTGTCTTGTCATGAGGTTGAAGACCAAGTGTGTTTGTGTTCTTTCAGATGCTTTCTTAAAAGCCTTGTGTAATTGTAAGCTTAATTTTTCTCATTTAAGAGTAATACCTTAAAACAGAGAGGAATTAAAATGGCCTTTAAATTTAAGAGGCTGGTTTGCATTTTTTCCCTTTCATCACTACTTCATTGTAATGGACCTTTTACTTTTTTTTGCCTTATTAAGCTTTCTAGGGTTTTTTTTCCTCGTAGTACTGTTTATCACTGTTCTTTTAGATGCATGTGTTATACGAATAAAAGTTTTATTTTGAAAATCAGTTGAATTAATTTGTGTATGCCTTGCATACTTTGATTTTTTTGGAGCTTAAATCTCTTGAATTTTTCTAAGGGGTGAAAAATAGTGGGAATGTTGTAGGAGTAACTTTCTTTCAGTATATATGTATATGTAACAAGATCTCTAATTAGATCTGTAATGTTACTCAAGTTGACTTTACTGTGTAATGATGATCACAGTCTTTAAAAATTCTACTAGTTTTGTCTAAGTTCGTAACCTGTTATTCTGCTGTTTTATTAATAGGATTCTAATTTTGGGAAAACTAAATAACTTGGTAAAGGAATGGATACGGGAAATCAGTGAAAGCAAGGTATGGATGTATTTTATGTGGAGTTACCAGTATTGTGATTCTAAGTGTGCTGTAGGAAGATTATTCCACAATACATTCCTGTACTAAATGGGATGACCCTTAGATTTGGGGATCAAAACAGATACCATCCTTTTGTAGTTTCTTTTGTTTACAAGTGGCATTGCCCCTTCCTAGCAGAACCTTGTCAAAGAAAGAAACTGATGGGTGTAACTTGACTTGTTCTCAAAATTCATGTGTGTAGTACTGTATTAATTACAGGCTTAGAGTATTTGCCTTTGTGAAACACTGCTAGATCTCAAAATGTACTTCCTGCATCGTTGTGGTCTGTGGTCTTTTTCTTTCATGTCGTTACTGTAATGTTACTTTTGTAGACTGATAATGCTGATACTTTTTTTGCCAGGTTATAGTAATCCCTGCTCCTGCACATCTTCTTTGAATGGTTATAGACTTGTGTGATTATAGATACTTTTTTAGAGGAAATGCCTAATTTTTTAAGCTGTTTTGCTTTGTATGTATTTGGGGTCGTATGTTTTCTGTACACTTTCCTTATGCAATGAGAACTTATATATAACTTATAGCAGGGACAGCCCTGCTATATGTGTCTTGATCCTTGAAAACAAAGCGGTGAGAATATTGTGACCGGTGTAAGATTGAAAACTGCTTAAGTTAATCTCATGTACATTGCAAAATAGAAGCTGTGATTTATTTTGTCTTCCACTGTGTAAACAAATATTCATGTAGGGTTTCAGATTGTAGCCTTGCATCCTGTTATGAAAGGATAGCCCTCTTTGCCCGCAGTACTGTGGATTCAACAGTTTTTTAAAGGCTAGCAACTTTAGTAGATGTACCTAAACAATTCAAATTTAAAATAAATACCTTTCCCAAAGCCCAATTTTTATTTAAAGTAGTATGAGTGTGGTATCTCGTTTACTTGTATTACTGTAGTACGAGTGTCTCTGAAAGTAATGTAATAAACACTGATACATAAGACTGTGTTTTGAGTTGCTCTAAATTGGAATCCATCATCTATTTCTATGTCAGTCTAAAATGCCTGAGTGGTAAACAAAATGTGTTTGATCTCTGTGATACTATAAAGCTGTTGCACTTGAAGTGTAGAATTGGTGCAACAATTACCAGGTTTGAGGTGGTAATGTGTAATGTAGTTAAAATGTTACAAATTATCCAAGTGGCAAAGGTATTTTAGACTTTTCTGTAAATACTGAGATTATGTCAGTAGTTCAACAGCATAAATTTCATGCAATATTTTTCCTCTTGTTTGAAAATAAATGGTTTGTGTTGTTTTAAGTTGATAAGGTAAAATAACCTTTCTTTTTTGCTCCATTTAGAATCTTCCACAATCGGTAATAGAAAACGTTGGAGGAAAAATTTTTACATTTGGATCCTACAGATTAGGAGTTCATACAAAAGGTAACATTTCCTTTTGTGATAAAAATCCATGTGTTTGAGCTAATGATTGATCTTGCTGTGTTTTGAGGTGGTGTTAGATTTCTTAATTTTTTTGGTCAACCATTTCTAGTCTTTATTCTAAATAAAATAAATACATTGCTATATTATGTTTTCATAATGGAGTGAGAAACAGACAAAAAAGTTGAAAATTATTTAAAGACAGAGGAAGTAGTATACTTCAATTTTGATGTTTTGTTCCTTGAGGATTACATGTGTTCCACAATTGAAGCAAGAGTGTATGTATGTGTTCTGTATGTTTCATGGCCATGAATTTTACATTTGGTTTGACTTAGTATTTCAAAAAACCACCATTCCACATGATGAGAAACTAAATTTTACTGCTTAATTATTAATAAAAATGTCTATTGCTGGAATTCCATGCATGTGAAGTATTCAGTAATATACTTCTGCCTGTTAACAATTTCAGGTGCTGATATTGATGCCCTGTGTGTTGCACCAAGACATGTTGAAAGAAGTGATTTTTTCACATCATTTTATGAAAAGTTAAAACAGCAAGAAGAAGTGAAAGATCTGAGGGTATGTGAAACACCTGATACAGCTTGCTGACCTGAGGATCAGGAAAGTTCAGTAGTGAAAGATGATGCATTAAATAAGTAAATACAACTTCACTGTTAAGACTTGCAGAGGGTTTTTTGTTAACCTGCAGCAAAACCTATCATCAGAGTTGAAATAAATAGAAGTTCTTCCGAATTTTCTCTGCTCTCACTTAATAGATACACTCAAAAATTTGAATGGCAGAATGATCTCCTAGTATGTGTGTTAATATGGCAAAATTTCTGCTTACTCACTATAAGCAGGCAGATGCAAGTGTGTTAGCTTGACAGGGTTCAGGACCAAACTTGTCTGGCTTTAGTGAAAGTTTTATGCTGCTTTTAATAACTTGAAGTTTATATAAACAGTAATGGTGGTTGATATTAACCAAACTTTTTATATTGGCTCTCAGCTGTGCATTTGAAAAGGGAAGCTATATTTTTAGTGTGTCTTGTTACTAAATTCTTGTTACTAAATGCTTGTGCATGATTTTTAGCTTCTAAAGATGAAGATTTCCCTTGTAGTAGTGTAAGACCACACTAATGCAGTATTCTGTATCTGTTATACCTTAGTGACATGCCTCCCTGAGTTAGCTGGTGGGAGCTTTAATCTTGATATTGGCTCAGAGTAAATTTTCTCTGCTCCCGTTTTATTTTTTTTTTTAGATGAAGATAGTTGCTGGCAAGTCTTTGTTTGGTTTAGTCCTGCTTTCATAAAATAAATGGAACTGTCTCTGCAGCAATCTTCCAATCTATGCACCTTGTAGTTGGTAACTACCAGGGTAGTGCAAACATCTAGTGGTAACACTATATGCACTGAAACAACTGTTCTCAACGCTTTATTGTCTGAACACATTTAGTAATCTTTAAATTGACATGCATATTTGAAAGGGTTCAGGTTTTCGGATTTCTGTTCAACTTTGCTGTGAACTCTAAACTCCAGGTAATGTAGTTGATTTAGCAGCAAGGTATGTATGGTATTCAGTGTAGCTCTGCAGTGATGCAAACCTGTATGTCAGGGTGTCATAATACTTTTAAATAATTCCAGTTGGTATTAGGAGTTTGTACATCTTCATCTTTAGAGGAACGTGAGCTTTCTTAGTGGTTGCTGTAGTGAGTGAGTACGAGATGCTTGTGAATTTGATTTTTTGCTTAGAATTGAGCCATCCTGCCAACCAGTAATGTTAAGATAATCTTAACTAAGGTTTGAGCACAGACAGTAGTGTTGTCTCCTCCTCTTGGTAAGAACTGAAACACTCTTGGAACAGTTTCTCCTCCAACAGTTCAGAGTATTTCTTATTTAGAGGTAGGCAGTGTTCTTTGCTTTTACTAAAACAATGTGCTGCAGATCTGCATTTAGTTCAGATGCTCAGTTCAGGAAAATGATAATTCATAGCTGATTCCAGAGTTGATGTGGAGTTCCATTGTTTCATTGTGATATTGTTCATCAAAATACCGTATTACTGACCACATTTTAAAATAACATGCTAGACTTCTGGAGACTGGGGACTTGCAACTACTTTAGGTGATGTCAGGCTGCATAGTTATACAGCCTTCTCGTTTCTTATACCAACTGCAGAAGCAGAAGTAATAGGCCTTTTAGAGCAAGAATTCCTATAGCTTGGACTTGGAATACTTAGAGATATTTGTGGCGAGTAAATGACCATGTCTTGCATATAGGGATAAAGAGTGTTGGACCTTGAGGCAACACCATCAGAACTGGTTCGCACAAGTTTGGGTCATTATTAACATGTAGACAGCTGCAACACATAGTAAGCAGTGCTTACTGCATAAGTTCTCAATGGTGGAGAAAGACATTGCTGACAAAAATCAACCCGAAAACAGAAAAACATTGATATAAATAAAATTTCATTATGGTTGTGTAGACCTGCTAGCTATTGTTTATAAATGTTCTCTATATTGTAAGTAAAATGCATATTTTTTTCCCCCCAGGCTGTTGAAGAAGCTTTTGTCCCAGTTATTAAACTTTGTTTTGATGGAATAGAGGTAAAGATCCTATTTTAATTTGTTTTGGTAGAATGTGGTTAAAACAAAGTTTTTAAGAT
Organism: Dicaeum eximium; assembly: GCA_013396995.1. Taxonomy (NCBI): domain Eukaryota; kingdom Metazoa; phylum Chordata; class Aves; order Passeriformes; family Dicaeidae; genus Dicaeum; species Dicaeum eximium. Next base: position 267,509 of record VWZP01002662.1, read on the forward strand.
CTTAAGTCATTATTCATTAATGGGAATGCTGTTAAAATGACTCTCTGAAGTTCATACCTAAGATTTTGTCAACAGTCCTCAGTTGTGTAATTTAAAGTGGAGATTTAAGACTGAAATGAGTTTTTCTTCATGTGCTTCAAGCTGTGTGCTTTAAGCAGAATATTTCCCTGTTCTTTTCTTTTTTTTTTTTTGCTGTGCTACCCACTTGTACTACTGATTAGTTTACTGACCTGTAGAGTACTAGTATAGGCATTATTTAGGCTTAACATTTAATAAAAATTATATTTGTAAATAATGTGGCTTCAGAATTTTTTTTTGACTGCTAATGATTAACTGTCCAAACATGGAAGATTTGCTTCATTATCCTACATTATAGAAAGTTGTGGTCTTCAACTAGTTATCAAAAAGTGTGCTGCTGAAGGCAAGCTGGATATTCCTTTTGTCCTGATCTCTTAACATATCTGTAAACATGTGACCAAAACAATAGTTTTGGTGGCTGTAGCCTGATGGATCAGCTGACTTGGAGGACTGAACTTGCTGAATTTGATTTTTGCTAAAGAAACAGGAATGGTGATTTCAAAAGATACTCTCTGTATTCCTCTCAGACTGTTACATAGTCAAATTATCATTTTTTGGTGACAAGACAAAAACACAGAACTGTTAATACACACAGTTAATGAGAGTTATAGTTGGATTATGTCAACCAATAACTGGTGGGTACAAGGAGGTTACTTTACAGAGGGGAAAGAATTCATGTGCTAATCTTCTGGCAAATGACATGGTGTGGTATTGTACACAAGATTGGCAATTTCTTCTTTCCCTCGGTTAGCCATAATATATTGTCCATATGCAGAAGGGTATTAATGAACATTTTTTCTGGGGAATCTGTTTGCTGTTTACATAGCTTAGGTATTCATTCTAGATGTTGAAATTTGTCATAGCTGTCCTCTGGTCGGTTTGGTTTTTGTATGTTGGTTTTTTTTTTTTTCTCCAGTAATTCAAGCTGGAGTTCTCTCCTTTTTAAAAAATGAAATTTGAAATACAAGACCAAATAGGGGAAAAAAGAAAAAGGACTGTTGGTTCTAAAAGAAGTAACATGTTGTTCCAACATAGTAATTTATGATGGGCTTTGATGGGCTTAGGTTTATTACTGAGACTTAACTCATATTGCTGACAGTGCATGAGAATTCTTTTTCTCATATCATAAGCACACTCTTTGTACATACCAGTGTTGTTGGGCCACAGTTTCTGATAGTTGTGCTTGTGCCCAGGTATGTCAATATCAAAAGATTTTAATCTAATTTTCTTTCTCCTAACCTAGGCAAAGCATGCCAGAAAGTAGAACTGAGGAAAAGGACTTAAGTTTTGTGGTGATCCCATTATTAAAACTTAAAAAAGTTCTGACAAAAAGTTTTTACATGCCCATTTTATGTTCTTGTTAAAAATAAACAACTTCCTTCATTTTTTTTGTTCTTTCTGTAGAGTACTTAGTATTTGATTGCCAGCTACCTCTTCCCCAGTTACATGACACACTGTTCATTTCTTTATTTGAAAATAAATGTCAATGAGCTTTCAATCTTTAGAGATGCTAGACCTAGCGATCAGAGCAGAATTTCAACCTGAAGTTAATTTTGAACTTGTTTTACACTGAGAAGTAGTACTTTTGACTCGAGTAGGAACTTCTTTGTGTAATATAGACTTGATAAGATCAGCTATTAAGGACTTTGAAATACAAAATGCCCTGAATACTTGGAAATACTTTTCTGTGGAGAAGGGCTTCATAGTTTAAAATGGATAGATGCAAAGTTTTAAGTACCTACAAAAAGTCTTTACAGTGTCTTCAACTTCACTTTATCTGAAATAATTTTAATGTAACTAAACCAGTGTAGTTCTTGGTGCAATAGTACTCAATATTTCATCATCTTGTAGGGCAAGTGATAACCACTTTGGTTAAAAGCCTCATTTGGTGAAGTGCCTTTGTTGCCTTGCAGACAGTCTGCTGATAAGCACTTGATATTCTCATCAACTGACTGATGGAAAGGCAAACTGACTTCTGCACTCTGCAGTGTCCGTGTGTGTGGGGCAATGTAAAACTAACTCAGTGCTGAATAGTATTTTAGTGTTCTTGGCCTAGAAAAACTTATGTTTACATATTGCAGAAGTAATAGCAAAGAAATTGGACATAGTTTCAAAATGTATATGCTTGCTCAGCAGCTTGCTGAACTTTCAAAATGTTTTCTGTAATCAGGTATGTAGACTCTTCGTAGATACTGGTCTTATAGAGTCAACATGTGTGCTTTACAGGGGATGGGGAAGGTATCCTACTCTTTCTGTAATTCCATGGTAATTTTCATGGAATCATAGAATATGCTGGGTTGGAAGGGACCTATCAGGCTCATGAGAGTCCAACTCTGGCCCTGTGTAGGACATTCCAAGAGTCACAAGCTGAGCTTGAGAGGGTTTTCCAAATGCTTCTTGAACTCTGTCAGGCTTGAGGCTGTGATCACTGACTTGGGGACTCTGCTGCAGCTCCCAACCACCCTCTGGGTGAAAAAGCTTTCCCTGCTATGTAATCTAAGCCTCTCCTGGCTCAGCTTTATGCTGTTTCCTTGAGTCCTGTCGCTGGTTATGAGAGAAGAGGTCTGTACATGCCCCTTTGTTGTCTTCAACATCCTCATGAGGGGGTGCAATGAGGACTCCCCTCAGTCTTCTCTAGAATATTTGAGAATGTTTAAATTAAAACCAGGATTTACATTTTCATGGCGTGTTCTGATGTTGGTAGTATTTTGTATTCTGGACCTAGAAGTGATGCTTGTTCTCAAATGATTTTATTTACATTGGCAGTCAGCATAGTTTTTGTGTGTGTGCTGATTGTATATTCATCTAAATGGGTATTTTATCCTCTTGGAAAAGGAGCTGTAAGATAGATGAAGCATCTGAAAGTGTTTCATTAAGTGTCTGTGAAGGATGTTAGTATGTATTTTTTAAAGGGATTCTTTGTACTAGCAAGACTACTATTAGTAAACTTGATGAAAATGACTTACAGAATCCTAGAGAAGAAAGAACAGTTTTCTAATGTCTTACCTCTTTTTTTTGTTCTTAAGATTGATATTTTGTTTGCAAGATTAGCACTGCAAACTATTCCTGAGGACTTAGATCTACGAGACGACAGCCTACTTAAAAATTTAGACATTAGATGCATACGAAGTCTTAATGGTATGTATGTGCTGATTTGTATATCAACTTGTCTAATCTCTAAATAAGTGTCCTTCTTTGATACTGTAGTTGTGGTTTTGACTGAAAATACAGTAACTTCATATCTGGAAGAAAAGTTACTGCCAGTTTTGTATACCTTTCTGGAGAGAAGGGTTGTTGCTTGTTGGCCAGACTGTTATGATTTTTTTTTTTTCACTTGTTTGGTTGGTGTATGGTTCTAGAAATTAATGGGACTTGCAAGACTTTTGTGTGGATCATTAACTATTTTTATAAATAAAGATGTGTGTTAGTTTTTTAATTTGTTTGCATGAACACATAAAATTGCTTCAGTGATAAATTGAAGAAATCAAAATTGTGTTAGTTTGAGGTTAGTTCTTCAGTAGCTTAGTAGTTTGTGTAACTCTTAACTTCTCTGTAATACCTTCGCTTCAAAAATGGTTATTTATGTACAGGATGGTAGGGGCTTCATCCTGGCTGCAGCTTGATGGGGAAGAGGAGCATGTTTGCATGAGGAACACTGATTGTTACAAGCTAAAAACTTGATAATTTGGGATCATCACAGCCACTTAAACTATTTTGTAAAATTCCCATCTTATGCAATCTCTAGAATTTGCAGTTGCCTGTTACTTTAAAACTAGTCTTCGTTAATACTATTGTCTTCCAAACATTTCTCTGCAACTACTTAGTAACAATGAACTACTACTTATTCTTTATTATAAACCCCCTAAAATCAAGGAGTTAATCTTGCCATCTGTAATGTTGCAGTCTGAAAATACGTTATCAAAGTAGCAGTACAGCTAGTATGTTTAAATACTATTCTTTTTAGCCTGTTCTTAAAAATTCAGAGTTTTGACCTGTGGCTGGCAGCTTTTCTGTAGGTTCATGAGGACTTACACCTTTTTTAGTTTGCCTGCACGTTACATGATATATTGCATATATTCATACAACAGCAGAACTTGTTTGTTTCTTCTACAGCCTGTGTAGTTCACTAATAACAAAAATGTCAAGTAGCAGTCCAAGTCTGTAGTCATGCACTCATGAATTGGGTACCTGAGTGTTGCTATAAAACACTAAAAATGAAAGAAGGCACATGAAAATTTCTAATCCAAAAAAAAAGTGATCAGAATGTGAAATGAGTTTCCAGCATGCTTATCTAAAAAGTTTGGTAGTGTTTCGGTGGGAGATGGATAAGCAAGTAAAAAACTTTGGAAGCAGCAAGTGTAATTAATTCTTTATTTTACAGGTTGCCGGGTAACCGATGAAATTCTGCATCTAGTACCAAACATTGACAACTTCAGGTTAACACTGAGAGCTATCAAATTGTGGGCAAAACGTAAGCAGTTTTATTCCAAAATTTGTCAATTTTTCACTGCCTCTTCTGGTTACTGACATCTCTCTTCTTGTCTCTTTCATTCTCGATCCACAGGCCACAACATCTATTCCAATATACTAGGTTTCCTTGGCGGAGTTTCCTGGGCTATGCTAGTAGCAAGAACTTGCCAGCTTTATCCAAATGCAATAGCATCAACTCTTGTACATAAATTTTTCTTGGTATTTTCTAAATGGTATGTTTTTTTTTTTTGGTTGGTTTTTTTTTGGTTTGTTTTTAATTTAGATTAAACTAAAATAAAATTGTTTGTAGACACTAAATTTTAGTCCTGTTTTTATGGTACCATTTTCAGTTGTTACCAGATTAAGATAAATTAGAAGCATTGTTCTTGCCACCAGAAATTGTCAGCTTAGTTTTTCAGTAAGTCATCCAACACGTCTTGTTTTTAAAGCATCCTAACCAAAACAACCCAGTTCTTAATTAAAATTTCCTGAAGTATTTCTTGTAATTCAATAATACTCTTCAGATAAAATACTTACATAGTAAAAAATAATAACATATACCCCAAAATTTAAAGTTTTTTTAACATTCAGATACTGGGGTAATGGATAAAGGAGGTATGCCAGTATCTGGTTTAGGCACATAACTTAAATGCAATTTAAGAGAACCAATGGCAAAAATGTGGGTTTTAATCTTGTCAGTGTAGAGTGATAGGTGTTTCAGAATTACATGCCATTTCGTACTCTTGAGCTAGTTAGCTCAGAAAGATGGTTTGAGTAACTCTGATGGGAGCATTCCAAGTCAATTTAGAACAAATGGGACAAAGTGAACTTTTCAGATTAGAAATGAATACTGTTTTTCTTGAAGTCCATATTTGAATACCTGTGTTCTTCATGAGACGCTGACAGACTTGAAAAATCACTTACCAAGGTGCTGCTTTCCTCCAAGTATAGTATAGTGTCTTGTCTTCTTAATGTGAAGACAATATGCACACTTTCACTGTCTTGTATTCATAGGCTTTATAACCTCCTTGAGGTACGTAGTGTTTAGTGATATTTTGCCACACTAAGGTAATAGAGGGTAATTGGTTGCAATCTCTGTTTAATGTGTTTCTTGGACTTCTCTCCAGGTTGTACATGCTTAGCCTAGAAGCATAATGTACAAATTCCAACAGATTAAGTGACTTCTGCTCTTTATAGGAAGGAAATTTTTATTCAAGGGCTAAAATGACTTGAAGAACAAGTGTTACTTTTTAGTGTTTCATTCAACAAGGTTTCTTTCACTCTTCATTATAATTTTCTTTTAAGACATATAGTTTGTAACGATGCTACATGCTGTAATTGTGCTGGCTGTTTGTTCTGTAGTTTGTCCATGAAACAGCCAGCTTGAAGATGGACCCAATGTCAGTCTTCACAGAGGAATTTATTTTTGATTAGGATATTTCAGGACGAATTTAGACAAGTATATCTAAACCAGTGGTCATAAACCTTCAAGACTACCGAAAATGCCTTGTTCTGATGCCCTGGAGAAGCTAATTGCAGTTGTGTTGTAGTTCAGCAATACAGCTTATTTAAACAACCCCAGTTAGACCAGCCTAGTTGTGAGGAAATGGTGCCTTATTTTGAGAGGAGATTGAAGAAGGATCACATTCAAAAGTATTGTTTGTGTAACATACGTGGTTGTATCCAGTAGTCTTATTCAGTGCTACAATCTTTTTGAACAGGGAATGGCCAAATCCAGTGCTATTGAAACAGCCAGAAGAATGCAATCTTAATTTGCCTGTATGGGACCCAAGGGTTAGTGTGTTATTTTTTCCCCTCTAAGTCACACTGTACAATAAATTCGGTTGCTTAAAAAATTCTAGGTGAACTTCATTTTGGATTTATTGAACTTAATGTTGTGGTGTTCTATCTTCATAAGTAACCTGTAATTCACCTGAGTATAGAACAAAGTTACCTTAATTTTCTGAATTGACTGCTTGAAGCACACTTGCTAAACAATGTACTTTTTCTCCCAATTTTTGCAATAAGTGATCTTAATAAAAATTCAGCATAAATAGTTACATGTCTTAAAGTGATGCATTTTTGGAAAATTGCTAATCTTATAATAGTTTTCTCATTATTTAAAGCCTGTTACTTTTGCAAGTATCTTGAATTCACTTCAGTGCAAGTTAGAGCTGGATAGGCTAGGTTCCATATAGTTATAATGAAGTGTCTTTTCATCTTGCACCAAAGAAGGTCATAACCTGAAGTCTTTTAATTGCTTTATGTATTGTTTATAATACTTGATCTCCATCTTTGTAGCACTTACATTAAGGACATTGGACATGATTGTCCTTCAGGGAGTCAGTGAAACAGCTTGCAGCAGGTGCATGGCTCCCATTGTGAGCTTTCAATAGGACATAATATGAGTGTGCTCAATGCTATTTTGTCAATCAAAGAACAGTTGATAGTCAGTCTTTATTTTGATGAATAGTGTAAGCATCAGAGGTTGAGTTGTATTCCCTTTTGTACTTAAAATCTGTTTTTTCTGGTTGACAAAAGTTCACAGGTAAATATGTGAAGGGGTTGAAAACATGTCCTCCTGAGTCTGTTATTCCTGAAATAGGAGATGGGAACTGTTGTAGTAACTAATCAAAGTGGGCGAAGATAATGGCAGGGGTTTATCTTTTATTTACCTTTTACAAGACTGTTACCCTAATAATATTTTAATGTACTTTGGTGTGTATGTTGTGTCCTTTCTTTTTTGTTATCCTGTCTGCTGTTAAATAAAAGTACGTTAATGCAAGTGATGCTTCTGTCAGGTTCCATAGAGCCTCTTTTCTTAAAATGGCTCTTAGTTTTCAGTAGTTACAGAAATAAAATACAAAATACCTTTTGAAAGGTCTGAAGACAGTCATTCTGCAGAAGGTGCTCATATGGTGATGAGGTGTCCTTGGTTTCATGTGATCACAAACTAATTTCTATTAAAGAGGGAAATTGTTCTGTTTGGTTGGCATTTCTGGATTTAGAAATGCCTGCAACTTGATGTGCTGACAGGTTACAGCCCTCCCACATCACTGTCGTTCAGAAAGATGTCCTTTGTGAAAGTGTTAGTCTTGTTTTCTAAACTTTCTCTGTATTCTTGGTCTGCAGACTAAGGTCTCTTAGAACTTAAGACTTGGTTCTTACTTACTTGGTAGTAAAGGGAGAAATCCAAATTTGTTAACTGATGTGTATGCTTGAAGAAAACTGATTGGCTGTTGTTATATGTAGGTAAACCCCAGTGATAGGTACCATCTTATGCCTATAATTACACCAGCATACCCACAGCAGAACTCTACGTACAATGTGTCCGTTTCCACACGGATGGTCATGGTTGAGGAATTTAAGCAAGGTAAGTATTATTTTATGCTCTCTATATAGATGTTTTCAGACAGATGTAAAATATTTTCCTTGTGGGGATGCTTTGAAAGGGGGAGGTGGGTGGATGTTAAAAAGCTTATGGACATGAGACTGTTTTGAGGGAGGTCGAACTTGGCCTGTTACGCTTAGTGTTGCTTAACTGCATTTAGTAGATCCTTCTGCAGGTCTGTCCTTCTCTCTTAGAAACTGAGGGTAATGAAAGAGGATGCCTTCTGCTCTGAAAATTAGAACTAATGGTATAATAACTTTAGTTTAGTGGCTTAGATTGTGTTATGTTACATGAAGGATTAGCAATAGTAGTTCCATTTGATGCCTGTTTCTAGGTCTAATATAAGGCAATATACTCTCTTGAAGATGAGTCCTCTGGATTTATCCAAGTAATGTACTTGAATAATTATAGCACGTAAGAGAAGATGTTGTCAAAGCAAGAAGTTGATTTGATGCAGGGAGCAACTGCAAGTAGCTTTCTCAGACAGAGCAGTACCTTACTGTCTCACTGTTTCTTTGCCTTGTAAAATGCCTTGCTCAAGAGGTGGTTCAAATATTACAAGGAAAACATCTGTTGTCTTTGAACTTAATAGTTAATGTGGCATATGCAAAAAGCTAAATGCAGCTGTGTTACACCACAGAGCAAAAATACGTGAAATAATCAGTCTGATCAATTAACATACATTTCTACACAGATAATGAGTTTTTTTAGTGATACAGTTTGTTTAACTAATGACCAATGAAAGTATGACTGAATTATAAATCTTATTGATAAATTGCTGTGAATTTGAAGGGAGGGAATAATTTGTAATAGTTTTTGCTAAGTTAATAAACTGTCTTTACTCTGGATACTAAACTGTATTTAAAAAGAAAAGTTTAAATTTTTTCTTTTTTATAATTTAGGTCTTGCTATCACAGATGAAATTTTGCTGAGTAAGGCAGAGTGGTCCAAACTTTTTGAAGCTCCAAACTTCTTTCAGAAGTACAAGTATGTATTTTATGGCATGGCAGAATATTTTAAGTTTATCAGTTGAACTACCTCATAATGCTCTGTAGCACAGGATCATAAATATATATACATTAGATGCCCAAAAAGTGTTTTGTTAGGATTTTTCTTTAGCATGGGAGAGAAAATGCATTACTGTTCTTTCTTTTGGAAAGTATATAATCTCCTCAGGTACTCTTGTGTGTCCTAAACCTGTATTTCAGAAACTAGTTAGTCCCTGACCAGATATTTAGAATGTCACCAGTTAACTCTAGAATTGGTATGCTGCCAGTAACATTGAAGAAGTGTCATCTGGTTTGACTAATAGAAATGTTCTTCAGTCGTGTCAGTAAGCATTCTAAAAATGGGACTTCCCAAGAAAAAAGATATTAAAAGAACTTATTCTGAAGGTCAGTACTTAAGATGAATAAGTACTTGAAACTGTGTGTTTTCCTCTGTCAATATAGTCAACAGTTTACTCTGATAATAAAAGATATTTTTGCAATTGTGTTGACTAACTACCAGTTGTACTAGTTATTACTAAATTTTTTTCATTCAAGGTTGAGGCTCTTGGATCTTTATTAACTTACACCTAGCTTTTCTAATTTTGTCATGTCTCTGAGGGAAATACTGAAATTCGCACTTGACACTTCTAGGGTTTCTAGTAATATGCTTGTGGGGCAGAAGCTTGTTAAATGTATACGAACTTGCTGAAAGTTGTATTTTTATAATAAATATGGATTATTAAAATATGGACTACATCTTCTTTGCCCTCAGTTGAAATTGGAGATCCATTTTTCTTGATTCAAGATCAAATATATTTTACACTTGTTTGTGTTGGGTGGTTGGTTGGTTTTGTACTAATTTAAAAAAGATTGAAATATACAGTTCCCCCATTAAAAGAGACTGATGACCTTCATAATGTGTCTGTGTTTTGTTTCTATACCTTTTGCATGATAAAAGCTTTAAAACATTTGGATGGCTTTTATGTTGTTCTTTGGAGCTTAAGATTGAAAACATTTTAAAAAAACCTGTTAAATTATATTATTTTTTGAAGTAAAAAATGGGCTGCAGACAAATCAGTTTCTGTTCAAGAGGTTGCTAATAAATTCCCTAGCACATTTTGTTTCTTTCAAAAGTAGAAAAAAATAGGAAGCATTTAATGTCATTTGAAATAATCTTCAGTTTAATGTAGGGTTTTTGTGTACCAGCTTAAGCCATTTTACCAAGCGTAGCAATAAAAGCTTCTACTGGTCATCATTATATATCCAGGTTTTCTGTTTTGCACAAGATGTCTTTAATTTTATTTTTTACGTTTTTATTTTAAGTATGGAATGATATTATGGAGCCTGCATTAATTTAAATTACCCAGGATTTTCTCAATTTTCCCATAGTAGGTTAATTTTACAATTTTGGTTTGTAGCATTTACAAAGTAAATAATTACATGCAGTCATCTGTATGCAGTAAAGTCAGATCTCTTGGTTAGATCTCCATCTAAAAGACAGATACTTTGAATTTTTTTTTCTCCTCTTCACATTCTTCTCCTGTTTAAATTGTAGGTGCCTTGGCTTGTTCTGTTGAAATTCATAGCAGTGTGTAATGGTCTGGCAGATAAGAGGACATCTGATCCTTGCTCTGAGACAAACATTTCTTTTAATCTCTGGAAGCATAGCTTCAGTAATTTGTCGCTCTCAGTGGCAATTAGTTGCTGAATATCTATTGTTCATAAGCACTTTTGACTTGCTGTGTTTAAAATAAACCTCAATGATGTGTGACTAAGGAAATCTAGAGGCTACTGCATACCTGCATAGTAGGAGCAGATAAAAAATTAGGAAAACTAGGAAATATGCCTTGAGTCATTCATTTTTTTTTAAACTTTTTAAATGTCAGCAATTACTTGGAGTTACGGAGTTGCAACATGTATTATCTGCCCGTTACATAGATGAAAGTTTTTAGAAGGGGAAAGCAACAGCAAACAACATGTAGTGTTCTACATGTGTTTTACAGGGAAATGACAAGAATTTCAAATGGATATGAGTTTGAAGTCTTGCATGAGAAATAAAAATTATTATAACTTAAGACCAAGAGAACAGGGTTTTGAGAGAAACAGCACTCATTTAATGAGCTCTACCATATTCTATGTCATTAAGAGATAATTCTGCTAAATAAGTAGAATATAAATATACCTTTTAAAAAGGTGGTTTAAATTGGCTTTATAGGACTTTAAAGTACTGAATAAAAAGATAATTCCCAGACAGGTAATAAAGAAAAACTGAAATAAAAATTGAAATTAACATGTTCAGGTGTTCTCAGTTGGTGTTTTTTGTTTTTTGGGGTGTTTTTTCTTTTTTTGTTTTTTTTTCCCCCAGAAAGTAATATGACTGTAATTTGGGTATTTTTCTAGAAATACTTGTGTTAATTCCATACTCTCTACATAAGGCTATTTTTATGACAAGAATTCTGAAAGGAAGACAGGGAGAAAACATTCAAGCCCCCCAACAAAACCCTAAACTGATGTACTTCAGAATAATACCCAGCATCTAAAAGTCACCATTGAGAGGCAGAAGCTTAAGCTAAGGCCATTTTTTCTTTATAATGAAGTGATAGATACTTCTGGATTACACATGTGCTTTGTGATAAAATTATGAATGAGGTAGTGATAAAAAATCTTGTCTTAGCAAAATTTAGCAGTGATATCTTGGACTCTTAAATCTAAGGGTGTCTTAATTTTTAACATAAATTATTTAATTTTATTGAAAATGTAGTAGGAAATATCCTAGAGAATAATTCCTTCTTAGCACTAACAGCTGGTAGGTGAGTGAGGAGAAATTGGGTCCCTTTTTCAGCGAACACTACCTGAGCAAAAATAGTTAATCATGACTTATTTTCTTCATAAGTAGGGCTTAGGGTTTTTTCTAGATGCTTACCAGCTAGCTGAGACCTTTAGACATAGCCAAATTACTTTTTTTGAATATAGTAGTTCAGAAGTTTGTTTCACAGGGATACTTTTAATAAGTAACTGGAAAATTGGTCTCATCAAATATTTGCAGGTTTGAAATTTGTCTTTTTTGCTTCAGACATGGTTAAAAGTATCAAAAAGCGTAAACATTGTTGTGCCTATTGAATGAAATGCTCTGCAAGTGTGCGATGTGTATGATGTAGGAATCTTACTGAAAGTGTAGTGCTCCTTAGAATAAACCAGTATTTGTAATTAGCAGCTTCTCATACAGAATTAAAGGACTCTTATCCTTTTCCATAACATTTTCCTGTAAAGCACTTAATACTGCCAAAATGTGAAATGAGTAGGTTACTTTATATTGTTCAGAACAGGGAAGAAGATTGTCCAAATTTCTCCCTTGCAGTTCTCTTGTTTCATTGACATTCTCTGACTGAAATCAGAGGATTCTAGCGTGTAGCAGGATTTTGGCTCTTGCCACCTAAAGTTAAGTAGAGAAACATGTAGCTGCTAATTTGATCTGTTGATTTGGATTTGCTGTTGTGATTTGAAGGCCAGTGGCACCAGAGGACTCTGTACCGTAGTTTTCCAGTGTCATTGACCTTGCTTTCCTCTCCATGAGCGATATGCTAGGGACTATTGTCTTGTGTTACTACTCTTCTTTAAATCCTGCTGTGAAGGTACCTAAACATGCCATATCTTTATAGAGTAGTGCGGCAGTGGATGACTTAGGATGTTAAAGACTTCCCAGCTAAGCTTCTGAAAAATCTGCCTGTAAGCATGTGAGGTTGCCTCAGCACCCTCATTAGGAATTCAGGCTAAAAGTTATCTTTTCCCATTCTGCTGTCCTTGAGCTTCTTTGTTTAAAATACTGTTTCTTGTTTTGTATACTGTCTCCTTGACCTCTACTTACAGTGGGTATACACTGAATATCCTGGAAAGTAATTGAGAGTTTAAGAATTATCATCAGAGGAAACATTCCTTATGAAATTTCAGATAAGTGTCTTCTGAGAATTCCAAAATGCAGATTCAAATTTTTTGAAGCACATTTCCTACTGTTATTTTTTATGTTGAACAAATGTGTATGTACTAACCACTCTTCTCACTATTCAGAAATAATGTTGCAACTAAGACAGCTGACATGTAAAGGTAGTTGTTCACAACTTTTCTCTTGATTTGTAGCCAGTTAAATCCCTGCTCTCATCAGGTATTGAAATATTTCAACCAGTGCTACATTCCTAACCTTTCATTAAGGTTTCTGATATTACAGTGGAATTGTAAGTGGCCCTAAACTCCAAAATGTTTCAAGGTCTGTTAGTCATACACTTGGGACATAGCCCCTTTTTCTACTTAACAAAGCTTAAATTAATGTAAGGTATATACTTAAGCTAATAATCTGTATTTTACAATGTAGAGTTTACTGCAAAGTTTTAATAAGGTTTAAATGTCTAGTTTTAGAAATACGTATAGAATAGCATATTGTCTTTATCTCCAAAGGCATTATATTGTACTTCTAGCAAGTGCACCGACAGAAAAACAGCGACTAGAATGGTGAGTAATCCTTGAGATTAAAAAAAAAAAGAAATCCCTCTCCACCCCCCCCCCCCAAAAAAAACCCAAAAAAACCCACTAACACCTCCCTTCCGCCCCACCATTAACCTTGGACACAAGGGAGTATATAGTGTATCAGGTGTCTTCTTAATGAATGAAAGTGGAGCTTCAGATTTACCCAAAATTAAATGGATAAAGATTGTAGAGTTCTGAAAAAAACAGTAAAAATGAAAAAAGGGGGTGAAGGCGGCTGCTTGAATTTTTTCTTAACAGCAATCTGAGGTTTACTTTACAAATGCCTTGTGCACTTTTTTCATAAGCAGTGTGAGGAGGTATGTTTTCAGTCACTTGAAATGCTGTTTCTCAAAACAAAAATTCCCCTGTCCCACGGATCTGCTGTTTTATCAGTGAAATTTCAAGATTGGCAGGTATTGGGAATTTCTTCATCTCTAAAACTCGTCATCTGAAGCCAAAAGAATATTGTATAAATACCTGGTGGTTCTTTCTGGCTACCTTTTACTTGATGTGTACTGTCTTGTATTCCATGTGTAAAATCAGGCTGCAGAGAGGGCTGCAGGGCCTTCTTAGGCTTCCCTTGTCAGCTTTTGTAATGCTTTAACTGAAATTATTGATCTGAATTAATCTGATGTGCGCTAATTCATTAGTAGTATCAAATATTAGTATAAGAATGTTGAGGATTTTATCCTGATACATGATGTTAGATACTTCTGTTATTTCCTGTTAACGAAATCTTGCTAATAATGACATTTATACAGGGTGGGCTTGGTGGAGTCAAAAATCCGTATTCTAGTTGGAAACCTGGAGAAGAATGAATTCATTACACTGGCTCATGTGAATCCACAGTCATTCCCAGCACCCAAGGAGAATCCTGACAAGTAAGCAAATACATTTTCTTCATTTATTAGAGAGAAGCTAACTTAACTAAAACATAATTTCATTAATAAATAAATGAACATTTATAGAATATTAAAAGGATTAATTTTTAATGACAGCACCTAAAGGCAAACAAACAATGCTCAGCTCTTCTTTAGTACTATTTGTGAAATTAGGTACCCTATAATTCTGTGTAAGAATGTCTCTAAATCAGAAAAAAAGGGGAAATGTATTTTTGTTAAAAACTGTATTAATTGCATAATTTCCTGCCAACCTGTCTAAGTTACTGCTGCTTAGTTGATGCTGTTTTAATTGTGAGGAGCACGGAGAATCTGGGAGACCATCAGGCACTGTAGAACAGGGCTCTTGAGTAACTAAGTTCATTTAATGGTATAAAATTTAGCAGTTGGGATGAATATCCATTGAAATCATAATGACTGGTTAGAATTTGTCAGGTTGTGGAAACAGTGGAAACTCTATCAAGTGCTTCAGATTGTTGAGGATTTTAAATGTTTTTTGACTCCTTCCTCCCCCACTCAAAAAAGTGATTGCAGGTGTGTGGGGGCTGAAAACTCTTTTGAGACTTTATTTCAAGATAGCATTTTAATTAATTCGTTAGGAATCATATTTTTCTTTGAAGTGTGAGAATGGGGGAGAAATTTGTCTTTACTGGGATATGTGAAAAGAAAAGCCTTGTTAGCCTTGCACAGGGCGTTTTCCACTGCTTCAAGTGGAAGTAAGTAATTAACTGCTTCAAGTACAGTATGGGCCTACTTTTTTTTAGATGTTACATTATTGTTACGTGCATGTTCTGAGTAAAACTGGACAAAAGCAGGCAGTACCTCCTCAGCACCAGTTTAGGGGGTGGATACAGCTACAACTGCCTGCATAATCAGAGGCTCCAATTAGCTCTTATTTCAGAGGACTTGATGCAAGCAATACTTCCAGCAAAAATTGTCTTCCCAGTGTATACAAAGGACATTCTTTCACCATCCCATGTGAAGGGGAGCTCTCAGAGGGAGGGTTTTAACTGAAACCTGCAGTTTGTGATCAGTTACAGCTAAGAAATTTGAGCATTGAAGACGAATTTAGGTTGCAAAATGGAATTTGCTTAATTGGGTAATAGGTTCTAATTACTTTTAGTGCCTTTATAGTTTGCTCTGGCTAGTTGAGAGCTGGTTACACTCATTCTAGGAGCTACATGAGAGAATCTATGTGGGAGCACAGTTGAATGGAGTAATCTACTGATAATCTTAGTTCATTTGCTGGAGGTAGATGTGTAGTGTTTAATGCTCTTATATTGTGAATGAAAAAGGAATATTGTTAGTCAGCTTTGGTTTTTGCCTTTCTGTGTCTAGTTGCTTATTGCTACTGGAGCTAAAAAGTACAACTGTTGTCTGCTGCAGCAAATAACTTAAACTATTTAATTCTGTCAATATTACATGACTGTTTTCTATAAAATTTTCCAGGGAAGAATACCGTACAATGTGGGTGATTGGGTTGGTGTTTAAGAAAACTGAAAACTCTGAAAATTTAAGTGTTGATCTTACCTACGACATTCAGTCTTTTACTGACACAGGTGAGTTTTGCTTTCTAGGTGTTCCAGTATTAATAAACTTTCTGAAGTTATTAACTTTGCTCAAAATGTAGTCTTTATTCATAATGCTCATACTAATATTAGAATTGTTTTACACAGAAGGTTTCAGCTAAGGAGTTAGGGGTTTTATTTAATGAAACACATTTTCAATGAGATTTAAGATTCCTAAATCTAATTAGGATTTAGACTAATCACTTTCAGTTTGTTCACATTAGAAGTGATAAAAATTATACACACATCTTGCAGATCTCACTAAAAGTGTGGTATGCTATTTTGTAATCTTTATTAAACAGATGAATTCGTTGTCATATGCGAGCTAGCAAGCTTAACCTCAAAAATTTTGAGGATAGTTTAAATATTTTTGTTATTGGTGAAACTAAATTTATCAGTGGATTAACAAAGTGTCTTCTATGCCATGGTGTTTCATATTAGATAATTGATTCAGTAATCTTTACTATCACGTCTGAAATTCAGTGGAAGAGAGCTTTTTGACTTTCTGATGTTTACTTTTTGATTCACAAAAATAATTTAGTACACACATAGGAAATTTTGTAAGCAAAGAATTGGTTGGGTTTTTTTAAACAAACAACAGTTGAGGCTCAAGTATTGTGTTTACAGAGTTAAAGGAATAGATTCAAGTGTTACCGAATGTAGCCTTGGTTTCTGAATTTCTAAGACTCAGTCTGAGGAAGCAAGGGAATTGAACACCTTGAACCCCCGCCCCCCTTCCACCTCACACCTCTGAATGCAATATATATATAGGCATATTTATAAATCATGCCAAGGTTTCAAAGATGTTTATTGTCATATATAGCTGCAGAGGGGCATTTCTTTCTTCAGAGTTGAAATATTTCTTGTAATTATTAGTGATGAAGGAAAAACTAGCAACTATAGGAACATCATTCTAATTTTGGATAATTTAGAAAAGGCAATACCTTGGCTGATGCTTTGAAGGAGTGAAGGAATTCAGAAGTTAATTTCTCAGGTCTTTCATTGTTTATAAACAGATATTTTAGTAGTATACTTGTCAGAGATTTTTGGTATGAAAAGACTAAAACTTGCACTTACGATTTTTAATGTGATTTATTTGCACTATATTCCTGAAGTTTGTCTAAATAGATGCGCTTATAAGTGGAGTAGAATTTCAAGATCCTTACAAACTGTGATGCAGAGTTTTTGATTTGTGAATATGCTTCCAGAAGTAACAATCTAGTAAACAATCTGTTTGTGGGTTGTGGGGTTTTTGGTAATCTGAAATTAGTGTGGGTCTGTCTTCATTGTTTTTAATCAATCCTAAATACTTCTTTGCCCTATCTTTTGGAATAGATCCTAAGATTTTATCAAAATTAGCTAATTATTTTCCAGGATGAAAGTAAAGAATAGCTTGGTTTTTAGTGGGAGCAAGGGGAGGAAATGAGACATGAAGAATGAGCTAGGTTTTCGTTGTATGGAAACTTTGATAAGACCTAATGTCAGGAATATGGAATGCTTTAACCATGTCTGGTTTCATTGAGCATGCTTCTTCCTTAGCTGTAACTGGTATGATTTTTTACAGAGAGGCTTTATGAGCTTCTTCAATACCAAGAAGTAGTGCAGTACTCACTTTAATAGTCAGTATTCATTGAGCTCTTTGTGTGCCTCTCTCTTAACACCTTTTTAATTACCTGTTCACAGCGTATTCAGAGAGATTCCTTAATGTTTGTAGCGTAGACAGTGAATAAGGGAGATACCTCTTGAGTTTTTGTATTTAAGAGCTACAGAACCATTTTTTATTCATACATCTGCCCCAGCTTTTGTTCAATGTTGTGGAGACAGTCAGTGTGAAAGAACAAGCTTTTCATTTTTACCTGGCTTTACTTGAACTCAGCATCCTGGGTTCCAGCGCAGTTCTTGTACTAGCGCTTACCATGGTGACTTACCAGAAGCAGATGTCCTGAGGTGAAGGGAAATAACTTGTTATACTAGACAAAATGAAAAGAAACAAAAACCAACCAAACAAAATGACCAAAACAACCATATAAAATTTAAAAAAGCAAAACAAAAACCAAAGCAACAAAAAAGCCCAACAAAATGGAAAAAATAAAGATGTAAATTACTTTAGTATAAAAATATAATGGTGTGTGTGTTGCCAGAGTAATTTTAATACATTAGCTGGCAAATGAGCACTTAACTCCTGAATTAAAACCCATTTGTTGCAGGAGCTGCATAAATGAAATCACCTGCTAAGAAAATAATTTTGTGTAAATGCTATAATTCTTATAAGGAAATTTTATTTCCATCTTTAGTCCCTTTGAGATGAAATGAAGAGTTTGCTTCAGAGCACATACAGTTAAAACTTGTTTAAAATACAGAGAACTGTGTGCTTGAAAGACATTTTTCTTGAAAAACAGTCACTTGTTTCCAAGCTAATGTTTGGGTTTGTACTGTCAGTGCTGGCATGGTAGGCAGTTCCCTTTCTTCCTCCAGAACAAGGAAACATTATTCTTGTTCTTGAGGGTAATAAGTGCTCTGAAATGCAAATTGTTTCTGCCTGGGCAAGTAAGTGGACTTGGCAAAATGCTTCAGTATGTCTTAATGTTATTCTAATTGTGTAGTTTATAGGCAAGCAATAAACAGCAAGATGTTTGAGATGGATATGAAGATTGCTGCAAGGCATGTGAAACGTAAGCAACTTCACCAACTGCTACCTAATCACGTGCTTCAGAAAAAGAAAAAGGTAAACTTCACTAATATTTGAGAGCAATGAAAATGCCATTGCTCTCAAATTCTTGATCTTTTGGTTTACTTAGACTTTTAGGTTTACTAATTCAACAAGTTAAAATCACATTTTTAGATCTTAATTTTACCTGCAAATGATCTCATTTGAGTATAGCAGTATTATTAGGTGCACTGAATACTACATTTCTCAGAACATCAACAATGTGGATAGTATCTTCTTGTCTGGCTGGATGGTTTACCTCTGGCCATATATGAGAATCGTAGCTTTAGTTTTTAATTAAGATGCTGCATTGGATTATTGTCTAATTTTAGTGGAGTCAGGAACAATTCAGTCTGTTCCAAAATCCCTGCTGCTTTGTATTAGTTTTATCTTAGAGCAGTACAGGTTTGCTTGGATTTTTTAATAGCTAAACCACTGCTACAAATTCTCTTTTTAAGTACAGCTGAATAACATGCTTTATTTCTATAGCTGGTTTGTATTGAATGCTGTTTTAAAGAGTAGGAAGTCTTTATTGACACCAAGTGTAGATCTGTTGCAGAGAACAGTATAAGTATTAAGTAATTAGTCTCTTAAAGTAGTAGTACTATGTCAGAAAAGGGTTTTTTACTCCACGGACGAAGTTCAAAGCCTCTTTAAATTCTTATGTACATCAGTTTGTTTTGATGTACATCAGTTACTTTAAAGTTAATGAAAGTATAAGTCCACAAAACCAAAGAAATTTGAAATAAAGCTGAAAATATAATCATTACATACAGTAACAGTTTGGTTTTGAATGTGACTGGTTCAGACAAATCTGTACCAGAGTTGTGAACATGAAAATATAAATGCTTGTAGTGAGAGCATAGTGGATTGTTTACACGTAAAAGGATTTGAAAACTCTCCATTTAAGTTGCATTTTGAAATAACTTGAATTTCTGTTGGTTTTTAAACCTTTAATTAGACTAACAGAGTTTTCCTTTGCCTTGTGGCTTGCAGCACTCGACAGAAGGGATCAGGTTGACAGCTCTGAATGACAGCAGCCTAGACTTGTCTATGGACAGTGATAACAGCACGTCTGTGCCTTCGCCTACCAGTGCTATGAAGACAAGTCCGTTGAACAGTTCTGGAAGTTCTCAGGGGTAATGAAGACTTTCAGTCTTGTTGCTGATCTCTCTTCCTGAATTACTTGTATTAAACACATGGCAAATACTGCGCACGTGTGATAGCACTGTGTACCAGGGTGGGAGTGTTCCAAATTGGATGGAGATTGTAAACACTCTTATTTCAGTTTGAGCACTATAGCAAAATTTGGGAGATAGGGAGCATGGCACTGGGCTTGAGATAAGGAATATAGCAGTTGGGTAAAAATGCTTAGAAGAACATGATGATGATAGAAAACTTGGGCCCTGCGGTAGGAGGCTAATGAGAAGTAGTGAGCAGAGAGTTGTGAGAGTGAGGAAGTATTTTGTGAGTTTTGGATCCAAGTGTGAGACAGTAGACAGGTTTAGATTTTCTGTCTGGGAAATCAGTAGTGCTCCTGCTATTACTGGTAATACCTATGCAAATTAAGCTTAGGAACATAATTTCCCACTAGTTTCAAAGTGTACATATTAAAGTTTTCTTAATACTAACTTTCTGTATTAATTATTTTCCTACCTTAACTCCAGTTTGCCACAATAAATGAGTGTACTCTCTTCTAAAAGTCGCGTGTTCCTCTCTTTGATACACATAGAAGTTATCATCAATCTCCTACAGTTCTGCAGTAGCACACATCTGTTATAGGATGTTGTGTAGGAAATACTTGATGTAGTCCTTTTGACAAATCCTCTTTTAGTTAGTCTTCTTTGGTATATGGTTAACAGTAGTTGATACTACTATCTGCTATTGAAATAAGTCTGTGTTACCTAGGATGCCACAGGTGAAGTGGAAAATTGTCCTTGGCTGCTTTTAGACACACACTGCTTCCCAATTTCTTGAAGATGGAAAAGGGATAATTTTTGTGGTTGGTCACTTGAAGCCCCAGGCCTTTGTTTGGGATGATTTTAGACTGAAATTATCATTGTAACAGTGTGTGTAAATTAAAAACAAACTTTTTATTCTAGTCCTTCTACACTGGTTTTGTTTCATCCTGCAGTAAATAGTTGCTGTGTTTTCCCATGCTCATTATTAGGGTGGACACTGCCTGAATTTTTGCATGTCTTTTAAATACAGCCTTTTTCTGGTCTCTAAAACTGTCATTGAGTGATTTAAATTAAATATATGAAATAGCTTCCATTGCTTGAGTTTGATAGTAGATTGCAAATGCTCACTTTTACCTTTTTGCTGACATAAATTCTGCTCTGTAATGTAGGTAAAATACCAGCTGTGGTTACTGGTCACACATACAATGTGATGAAAGGCAGATCATGTAACACCATAGCCTTACTAAAATGTCTTCAGCATTTCATAATTTTTCTCTTTTTAGCAGAAGCAGTCCTGCGCCAGCTGTAACAGCAGCATCTGTGACCAACACACAGGCTTCTGAAGTCACTGTGCCACAAATAAATTCCAGTGAAAGCTCAGGGGGTAAGAAAAATGGTATAGCATATAGTTTCTGTTGAATGCTTGGTAATGTTTATAAGGCAGTTTTTCTTCCAGCTTGAATCTTCTAGTCTTTACTTAACACATGCTGTAATGTGTTCTTCTTCATACACATAGTTCAATAATTTCTTAAGTATTCAGAAAATCACAGAGGAATATTTGCTGTGATGTTTACTTCTTTTATTCTTAGAGATTTATATTTGCCATTCACAATAGCAGTGTTCCAATGACCTAATGTAGGTCTGTAGTTTGATTAGATAAATTATGAAAAAATTACCTAAAGCTGGAAGAACAATTTTTATATTTAGTTTTAATTAATTTTGTAGTTAAACTCAAGGTGATTCTGTACTGTATGTAGTCTGTGCTCCCATGTTCCCGCTCTTTGTGCTTTGTGAAATTGGTTCTAGGAATGCACAAGACTCAGATGTAAGCAGAAACACATGTTCTTTACTGATGTCTGTTCAGATATGTCCCACTGTATGTGCTGACTTTATCTTCCATTTTCTGCAAGAAAAATACACTTAAAAATAATTTAAAAATTTGACTCTTTAGTCAAAGAATAAAAGCATCTGGTGAAAATATTTTCTTAGAATCAGCTACTCTTCTTTTTGATGGAGCTTTAGTTGTGTACAAGGAGCAAGTGAGAAATAGATGGAAAAGGGGAGTGACTGGTTAGCCTTTCAGAATGAAATCTCTCATTTCGCTCTTGACATGTGGCATGGTTTAGTCTTACTTCTCTCTGATTTTTATCGTGTCACAGGTGCATCAATGTGAGTAAGTTTGTCCATGAGCACTAAATGGAGCTTAAATGGCGTGACTGGTTTTTGGATTTGGAAGCATATCAGAAGTTGTTCATTCTTATATTTTGGTTAATCAAAATGTTAATCACCTGATAGTTGTTAATGAAAAATTTCCTCAATGTATTTTTTCTCATCCTGGAGCATCTCCCTATGTGCGCTTATTGGTTTGAGGTAGGCAATTGATGAGATAGAGCTTTGTCATATGGAGCATTTTTCAAAAGGATGTATATGATATAAATTCTTTATTTGATGCTCTGTGATGACTTCATATTTGTCACTGGATAATTTAAGCCTGAGAAGTGATAAACTTCATTTTTGACTGAAAAAGGGAGTATCAGATTGCTCTTGGATTTGATTTAATGCAGTCTTGGCAATGCATATATATGACTGAGTACAGAAGCAGTAGCATTTCCTTAGGTACCACAAATACTACAGCTGTATTATACAGAGCTCTGTCTGGGCTCCTGTAGCCTGCCTTAAGCAGGGTTAATTAGGCTAAGCAGAGTGTCATTGCCATGGCTACCCTGTGTCTGGTACAGGAATTCTTTCTCAGAATCATATGTTAAGGGCTTGGAATGGACCTAAAAGATCATCTAACCTCAACCCCTCTTGTCATGGGCAGGGACACTTCCCACTAGACCAGTTTGTTCAAGGCCTTAACTGACCTGGCTTTGAACACTGCCAGGGTCAGGGCATCCAAAACCTCCTTGGACAACCTGTTCAGTGTTTCAGTACCTCATACTAAAGAATTTCTTCCTAATACCTAACCCAGATTTACCCTCTTTCAGTTTGCACGCATTGCTCTTTGTCCTATCACTACAGTTCCTGACAAAGAACTGCTCTTTGGCTTCCCTGTAGGCCCTTCTGGTACTGGAAGGTTGCTGTGAGTTCTCCATGCAACCTNTTTGTTCAAGGCCTTAACTGACCTGGCTTTGAACACTGCCAGGGTCAGGGCATCCAAAACCTCCTTGGACAACCTGTTCAGTGTTTCAGTACCTCATACTAAAGAATTTCTTCCTAATACCTAACCCAGATTTACCCTCTTTCAGTTTGCACGCATTGCTCTTTGTCCTATCACTACAGTTCCTGACAAAGAACTGCTCTTTGGCTTCCCTGTAGGCCCTTCTGGTACTGGAAGGTTGCTGTGAGTTCTCCATGCAACCTTTTCTTCTCCAGGCTGACCAGCCCAGTTTTCTCAGCCTCTCTTTGTAAGGGAGGTGCTCCAGTCCTCTTAACAACTTCATGGCCTCCTCTGGACTTGCTCCAACAGTTCAATGTCCTTCTTATATCGGGGACACCAGAACTGTACACAGCACTCCAGGTGGGGTCTCACAAGACCAGGGTGGAGGGTAAAAATCCCTTCCCTCGACCTGCTGCCCACACTCCTTTGGCTGCAACCCAGGGCACGTTTGGCTTTCTGGGCTGTGAGCACATTTGCCAGCTCATGTTGACTTTTCCATCAACCGCTGCCCGCAGGTCTTTCTCCTCAGGGCTGCTCTCAGTCACTTCTCTGCCCAGCCTGTGGATGTGCCTGGGTTTGCCACAACCCAGCCAGAGGACCTTGCATTCACTATTCAACTTCAAGAGGTTTGCATTGACCCACCTGCCCAGCCTGTCCAGGTCCCTCTGGGCGGCATCCCGTCCCTCCAGCGTGTCAGCTGCACCACACAGCTTGGTGTCATCAGTGAACTTGCTGAGGGTGCACTCAAGCTCAAGAATGAGCTTGAAACTAACCTGTGCAGTGTATGCACACTTGCTGTTCCAAACATGATGCTTACACCATTAACTGTACCACTTCTTGATGCCTGCTTGATGTCAGGGGTTTTGATTAGAGACCAAAAATACCAGTGATTGAACTGAAATGATTGTGTCGACTCCTCTTGTTGAAGATCTTTAAATTATTTGTCCCTAGGTACTTCAAATGAAAGCATTCCTCAAACTGCCACACAACCAGCCATTTCTCCACCACCAAAGCCTACCATCTCTAGAATTGTTCCCTCAGCGTATCTATTAAATCCATCACCAAGAAGTTCAGGAAATGTTGCAACAAAAATGCCTAGCCCTGTCGCAGCAGTGAAAAGGACATCTTCTCCCCATAAAGAAGAGTCTCCTAAGAAAATTAAAATTGAAGAGGTATTTGAGATTTTGAGATCATACCATAGCAATGTTCAAAGCTTTGAATATTCATTTCACCCAGAGTGCTGATTCTCATATTCCAAGTTTCAGATATTTCCTATTCTGATTGCATTGCTGCTTGATGTTTTCAGCTTGACAAGGTGTTAGTATTTTTATTTTGTTGATACTCATCACATGACACATGTACTGCATTAGCACAAATGCTTAGAATCTAAATTCTTATCTTAAAAGTAATTATTTTGGTAAGCCTATAATGTGCTAAGTCTTACAACTAATTCTATCCTTTTAAACACTTGGACCTTATTTTCTTGTTGATTTTTAAAAATATGATTTTATGATTTCTAATAGTTTCTGTGTTTGCTTTTCAGCAGGATGAAATAAGTGAAGATACTAGCTGTATAGATTTGAATGAACATGAAAAAATGGAAACAAAGGTATCTGTGCATAGGCTTTGTAATTCTGTATACGTTATTTGGGAAAATTATTGTGTTTCTCTCTAGGAATTACTAAGTGTGTGTCTAGATATGGACTCTTTAGTAAAGATATCAAAATGATACCTTATTTTTTTCATGTTTATGTCAGTATTGATGAATTGGAGTCCATTTTCTGCTGACAATCTAAGTTGAGCCAGAATCCATAGTCACATAGGACTGTCATTTCTTTGCTGGTCATTCACATGGTATTATGCATGGTGAAAAAATTAGTCATGATATTTATATTTCAGTTTGTTAAATTAGATCAAGGATGTGTCAATATGCCATGTTCTTCCTGCATTCCAAACCTGATGTATGTTAATTAGTCAAAGAACAATTGTCCTATGTATTCTATTCGGAGTTTGCACATTGGGGTGAGCATCCTAAAGCCAGCCACTTTGTTCACTTTTTAGATAAAGAAATTTCAAGTGATAGTAAGTAAATCTTCTCTGGCAGTGAAATTATTGTGTGAAGTTACAGCATACTGTTTGGGGACTTGGGAGGTTCAATGTGCCCCTCCAGTGTTTTATAATTATCAGACAATTTTTCTGCTTGGTGGTGAATAGAAAGGGTGACAGACTCTTTTTAGCCTTATGATAGCAGCTCTCCAGTTGGGATTTTGCAGTTTTTATGGGGCACATTCTGTTGTCTCTGGAATACTCTGGAAATTATGCTTATGCTTAAAGTTAAATGTAAGTTCTTTGGTTTATAGCTTCAACTCCTTTAAGCAAGGAAGTGTATCTTGTTAGGCAGTCACCTTGCAATGTCTCTGAACTCAAGATGGGTGAGGGCAGAAATACATGTAAGCACTTAATCCTCACTTCAAAAATAGATCCACTGGATACAGATTGTTACAAAAGACATAGGTAATCCTTTAGTTTTTATTGGCAGTCTCCTCTAAGTATTTGTCCTTAATATTTATGGAAGGAAATGGTGGAATTAAATTTCTTATTTTAACATAAACACAGGTTTTCATCCATTGAAATGCATTACTATTTTTGGAGTGTGTCAATGGTACACTTTGATCTAGCAGTCTGTTTTTATTAAAATGAGAATGTGCCATTGTTCTGCTTTAGTCCTGTAGTCCCACTGTTGTACCTGAAAATCAGTCTCTGACACTCACCTATGCATTCAGAAAGTTGATTCAGCCCATTAAAGCAGCAGGAAAACTTTCCTGGCAGAATGGCAAAAGCTGTGGAAAAGCTCTTAAATTTTTAAACAAGTTCTGTAGCTTTTCACATGATCTTGCTTGATAATACACTTTTTGTCTTTAGTGAGTTGAATGACATGTAATGTTTTGCTATAGGATTCTGTATAAAAGGTGTTAATTGGTTAAACTAGTGACAACTGATAAGTGATACAGCTTGTGTTAATGTCAAATCCCTAAAAAGTGAAACCTTCTCCAGTGTGGTGATTCCTTTCTAAAAGGAAGGATATCAATGCAGCAAGCACCAATGTTTGCATTTATCTTTTGCTGTATATGCCCAATGTAAATCATTCTGGAGTGCTAGGTGTTCTATAAAAGTAGCTCATTGGAAGTGGTCTAACTGTGGTGATGCTTTGGGGTTTTTTTCAGGAGCAAATTGAGACAGAAGTGAATGTTAATTCTCAAACAGAAACTCTTCAGACAACTTCTTTGCAAGCTCCTCAGGTACTGTTTTTAAAAGCAATACTGCCATGTAATGTATTTATATGCTAATCTGTGGTGAAAGAATTGTAACTGAAATGAGTCCAGATGTTTAAAATAAATGTATAATATTAAATATCAATCCATTTTATGGAAAGCTGCTTGTTGTTACTGTTACAATTTTTGTGTTCTAGATGGTCATTGATCTTATTGAATGTGCATTGTAGCTAAACATGTATGGCTTGCCATACAAACTGACCGAAGCTGGAATCGCTCTTCTGAATTGTGCCTTCAAAGTAAGGGGTTCAGTTTATTCCTTTGTGCTTTGCACATCACAGAATAATCCTTTCTAACAAGGAAACAAATGCTTGAAATAGCTGCTGCTCAAGATATCCAGGTAGAGGTTGAGGATATCTCAAATATAACTTCAGATTCTAATATTTGGTATGAGAGACAAGTTGTAAGCTTGTCACTCCTTATACAGCTGGTGTTAGTAGTGTAAGGTCCTTTGGAAAACAGTAAGAATTCTGTACCAATCCCTTAAAGTTTTGTTTCTAATATTGTAACAACTTTTAGAGAGCACATCAGTTCTTTACTAGCATTTTTAAACTTCTCTTAGTGCTCAGCTGATTCAAGTATCACTATCAAGCACTTTCTGCACACTTGAATCATTAAAGTATGCATAGTGAATGTGTTGGTTGAAAATGGAGATTGTTGCAATAGTAATAATGGTATTTCTTACTGGACATTTTGAACTGTATGAGCAGTACTGAATAAAGATAGCAAAATTGTTTGGCAAAAACTGTAGATGCTACATGGACTTCCTAAACTGCTTCAGGGAAGTTTTTAGATCATTTAGTAAGTACACCAATTTTATTTTGTCTCTTGTTTTGGGGGATTGTATAAAGCTTTGTAGCTTATTTTACAGATTGTGTGGTTGTTACTTTAGCAAAAGTAATCTGGCAACTACAAAGGATGGTGAGCCTTCTCTGTCATTTTTCAATGTTCTTGTTGTCTTTGTTTAAAACATTGCCCATGTTGCAGAAAATAGAAAACAAGTCAAACTGCAGATCAGCACCAACCAGAGGGTTACTTGGGGCAGGGGTGATGTGAGGCTCAGAGCTATTTTGCCCTGAGTCCCTGCTACTTTGTGCACTAACACATCAATTGGTGTTAACTTGACTGATTTATTTTTAATAAAGCAGCAATTAAGAGCAGTCATTTTAATGCAGTTTTCCCTGTGTATCAAATGTACCTTATATAAATTTCGAACATTTGTAATGTAAAAAACCATTTTATGCTAAGTGATGTGAAGTATTGCATAATAACTGGGTTATTAGGATGGCAAATAATGTGCCACAATTGGAAGTGAAAATACTTTTTAAAAAAGCCCCACCCCAACCTTAGAGGTGTGTATGGCAAGTGAGAATTTAATGAATGTCACTGAACCTCAGGGGTGTTTCTTTTCTATGTTTTCCTTTTGTTTTAGATAAGATTTTGCTGAATGATATTTAAGTCTTTTAAGTGACAAAAAAGTGTTCAGATTATTGTCAAGGTGGAATTCTTAATACATTCATACAGTACCTTTTTAGAGTTTTTTACACTTTTTTTTCATGTAAATCTGAACCAGTGTGAAAAACTGGAAATTTGATTGTAGAGTTTTTCAACAGTCTGGAACATGAATGTCTGAAGACACACGCTTTGGATTGGGAACTCTTTTTCATCACTCATCTGCAAGGGCAGAGACTGAACACTGAATAGTTAAACATGCAGATCAGATAGCTGATGTTACTGATAAAGCACCCTTATTATGTGGATGTTTTACTCTAATACAGGTTATTAGTAGGCCCAGCTTTATCTGCAGCACTTCCTAATTTCTTGCAGTTGTCAAAAAAAGAAAAGCACACAAAGATTCTTGTAGAAATTTTCCTTATTAAAGACTCTGTGTGCTTCTCTCTTCATAATCCGAAATTATCTTAATATATTCCTAAAAAGTATTCGAAAGATCATGTTTTGAAAGTTAATGCCAATTACTACAATATTTTTCTTTTTATATTTACGAAGTTAAAATACAACCAAACTTCTTTTCTTTTCAGAAAACACCCAGTACAGACCTTTCAGATATCCCTGCTCTTCCTGCAAATCCTATTCCTGTTATCAAGAATTCAATAAAATTGAGATTGAACCGGTAAAAACCACCTCAGGGGTCCATAAACAGTATCTGCCAACTCAACCTGTTGTCTTCTAATGCTAGAAAAAAAAGGAGAACGGAGGGTGCAAGACTAGAACATAATCGCAAATGGATTTAGGTATATGTTGTGCACTTCCCTTTCTGGACTAAAGTCGCCGCTTGATTGGAAGTCCAGGTTAGTATGTGAAGCCAGGAGTACAATTAATGTGTTAGCAACAGTTACATTAAATATTTCGAAGGATTACTGCCTTTAAAAACATGAACACTATTTGTAGCCATATTTGACATTCTGATTGAATTTGTTTGATGCATTGTTTCAAAATTGAGATAAAACTGGCATAAGAATCCCTTAAATGCACTTTTATGTACTTTTTTATTGGAGTATAACTAATTTTAGATCTTTAGCTGATAAAATTTCATTTTATTGAAGAGTGTCTTCAATAGTAGTAATTTGCAAATTGGATGACATTCTATGATACACTATACATTGAAAACAAAGTGTATAGTATATGTAGTTCAACTGCCATCAAACAGCAGTAAGTCTTTAAAACGTAATGTCAAATCTTGGGGTCATAAGACGTAAGTTGAGGAAGTAATTGGGAAGTTTCGGTATTGGTGGGACATGATTAAGATGTGGTCTACTTTTATTTATAGGATTGTTTTAAGGTGCATACAAATCAGCAATCAAACAGTAAATAAACTTTCTTTTGAGCTAATTGAACTCCTTATTCCCTTTTTTTCTCCCTTTATTTCTTGGGGAAATATTTTGCATTTTATGTTGGGGGTTTTTTTGGTTTTTTTTTTTCAAATTGCTTTTTCAGCTTGTATGCACCATATAGAACAGTAGTTATTTATACAAAATAAAAACAAGCCATGTACTCACTTGGGTTCTCCCCTGCCCCTTACCTAGTTGTAATACCTTGTGGCCTCTAGGCACAAATTCAAAATTTGTCCCATGACTAAAGTGTTTAGGTAAATATTGTGTGCCTGTGAAATACACCACCTGTCTTGATGGCCTTTGAATCACTAAATATGATTTTTGTACACTCCATAAAGGTCCCATATACATTAAAAAGCTTAAAATTTTAAATAAAGGCAAAAAGATTTTTCCCTAAGAATTTTAATGTTTTTATTTTTAGATAGTTCATCACAAGTAGTTTTACATACTGAACAACACCAAATTTTTAAAAATCATATTTCTAGTAAGCACTTGACATCTAGTAAGCTCTCTTACTCCTATTTTTTGTTCTTGTAGTCCTATCAAAAAAGTAACAGCTTTTTCTTTTGAAAGAACTGAAGCTCTCATGGCAAAGAACAGTATTTGAGGAACATGAGGGATACCAACAGTAATACCAGATGTAGATAACAAACTTCATGTTACTATTACTTAAGTCTGAAATATGTGGGATGTCAAATCATACTTCCCATACTTTGATTAGCATGTTTTATGAACTCCCTTCTCCCATTGTGCTCCATGCTATTACACATGCATCTTTCATGTTACAAGTTAAATTACTTACACTCTTCCCCTTATCCTTCTAAATTAATTCTCCAAAGTCAGAGTGTAGCTTATCTTTTACTTAGGCTGTGCAGTAACTGAAGGGTTTTTTTTTTTGCCATTTGTCTAAAATGTCTAGTATACAATATTTCTCTTTTCCTTGCCCTGTGCAGCCTGCTGTCGTCCGCCCCCCAAAGAAGGTTATATCTTAACAGTTGAAGTGTACAAGCTGTCTGTGTATTTTGTGTAGCTATGGAGTTTAGATCGAAATTGCCAGGCACAAATTTAGTCTTGTCATTTTGTTTACACATCGGAAAATCTTTTTCATTTTATTAAACGTTTCATGTAACTGCACCCAAGTTTTGCCAAGCTGGAAACTTGGAACCTTTCTGTATAGTGACTTTTTAATTCTAGTTTTCATAACCTGGAGATCAGACTGTTGCTTTCGCATGATGTACGTAGTGTCTCATGACTGGAGTTTGCTTTGTTTTATAGTATCTGTACTCCTTGTATTTTTCAAGAGCTATTTTGTAAACAGATGATGTATTTCTCCATTGAAAACACAATAAAAAACAGCACAATCCCATGGTTGTCTGATTTTTCTGAATGTGCTAAATTGTGCTAACTTTCTTAATTGTTAGTTAGCTCTTAAATTTCCTGCTAAGGCAAAATACAGTATGGCCTAAAGGAAATATAGTAGATAGTGCTTATTTAGAGAGCATTCACTTATGTTTGCTATAGGAAGTGGAAGTAACACTCAGAAGGATGTTGGGTTCTAGCTATTAAAGGGAAAGTTTGTGAATTGTGCAGTGTTTTGGTAGGGGCAGAGTTGCCAAAAACACACAAAACATTTTAAGGGCATCCATTCCATCTCTCCATCCTAAATTCTTAAAAGTGGACAAAACGAGAAGAAACATGTGCCTAAACAATGTGGGAGGGTACACTATTTTCAGCAAAAGTTTGAACTTCATTTTTTAAAAACACTGGCTGTAAGAGTTTTGGCACCTCAAGCTTTTCTTGCAAGTGCCTATTCCTTACATCAGCAGATGGCACTATTTCTCTTCTTCTAAAGTAGTTGAAGTGTGTCCTGAAATAAAAGTAAAAATTGCAAGTAGCTGTGCATCACTTGATTGATCTTTGTATCAGCATGAGCCCAATCCTCCAAATGCTTGATGTTAGTAACTTTAATAAGTAGTCTACTTTTGACTAAAATTCCTTTAACTGCTAAACCCACTGATGATTATGGTCTTCATATTATAATTGTCCTGCCTAAAACAATAAACCTTTCTGTTGTATATATATTTTGAAAGCATGCAATTGCTTGTCTTGTTTAAAACAGATTAATAATTTTTTATATCCTGTCCACCACATCTCCCTTTCATCATAGCTGATGATGTTATTTACGGCTTAAATTTGTCTTTTATTTTCTCTGACCAATAAAAATCTCCTAGTAGATACAGAAATTTCTGTTCAATGTTTTTCAGTCTACTGGCAATAGGTTTCAGTAGCTTGTTTTTCTTAGTTGTCCATCATCAACCTCCTGAAATAAGTTCACTGACTCATAAGGATCTGCAAACAAGAAGCTGAAAATTATTGTTGTAGCCAAAATAATTAACATTAATAAGTCATGGTTTAACAGATGGCTGTAGACATACTGATTGGAATCAGACATTCGAGTTGATGAGTTCTAGCTAAAGTTGTGCTTCCTTGTAGGTAGTATATGTGCATGCCACTTCTTATTAAATACACTTCTTAGTGCATTTCTTAGTTTTGGGGGGGTTTTCTTTGTTTTGGGTTTTTCTTAAACTGTGATTTTTTTAAACCTGTAGCTATAAGTATATGGTAACTGAATAGTAATGAATATCAATTGTTAGTAAATATACCTTAATGGGAGAATGAATTTTATCAACAGTAAAAGATTAAACAGTTCTTCAGCATCTAGAATAACCAAAAGTAATTCAGCATAGCAAGAACACACTGTACTGATTCAGAGCCAGAACCTATACTTGAGAGCACAAAAAACTGTGATAGTTACTGAGGAAGCAGAATATGTTTATCCTCATAATAGATACAAGTGGGAAGTTGTGTGCACTTCTACAAAAGGTATCTTGCATGTTGTAGTGGTGCTGGCATAATTTATGCAAGTGTATGAACACACTAGTGAAGTACCTTTGCTATGATTAATCTCTGCCATCATTGTGGCTGAACAATACTTACCAAATTTCATCAGTATTCATATTGGAAAAATGTCAGTAATACATACAAACCAATAAATTGATTTTAGTTTAATAATCATAGTAGTATTAAGTGTCTGTTCAGTAGAAACAAAGCATCTTGATTTTGTTGGTAGAGGCGTATGCAGTATGATACATCTACAACATTCAGACTAATCATTTGAAATATCTACAAACATCAGCTACTATTGTCACCAAAAGAATGCAAACTTTAATATGACACTTCAGAGGGCATGTTTTATAAAAAAGATAATATGGTGAACCACCGCTGGATATTCTGTCTGTGTTTTTGGATGTTTAAACTAAGAATTTAAAAAGAAAGTTTTGGTATATTTTTATTGTTCTAACTAAATTCTGGAATTCTGTCTTTAGGTTACTTTTTTTTCCTGCCTTCCACACTTAATTATGAATTATATTAATGAATTAACCAGATCACAGGTCCTATCAGCAAATCTGGATATCTTAATTACCTCAGTATTTTTATGATCTCTATTTTAGTGCAATGTTTAAAATAAATTAAGAATGACAGATGTCCTATATACTATATATTAAAGTCAAATTTAAGGGTATAGTAATGGTTGGGAAAAAATATTTTATGGTATATGTAGATATTATTAAGTTTTGGTTTTGTATTAAGTTACTGTCTCTAAATAAGAGCTAGAATCCATGAAAGTAATAGGAAAGGGTAAAGAATAAAATTATTGTTGATGTAAGGTGATAGAAGCCCCACCTTATTAGGTAAGAAAAGCTGCATTTATTTATTTAAGAAACTAGCCAATGCATTTAAACTGCCCCATGATGACTGTGGCCCACACAGATGCTGGAGAGCTTACAAGTGCAAATGCCCTTTTTGCTCTCCTAACTACGATCTAGCATTCCTATTTTCTCTTTGTCTTTGTAGAAGTCAATTGCCTAAATAAGGTTACTTAAGCCAACTTTTGCATGCCTAAGCTCTACACATGTGAAACTTTTCCATTTATCTGAGGTTATTTCTGTGGCACTTGCTTCAGTTAAGGTAAAACACTGACCTAAAGCAGATAGAATTATTAAAGTTGAATGTAATGTTGGATCAAGTACCCTTTATTGATCAGGCACTTCAAATGGCATAAAGATAAAACCGGAGGCAAGGTGGGCAATCCTTGATGTTTGAGAAACAACTTCCCGTCTTCCCATCCCTCCCCAAATAGAAATTTGATCGTAATTAAACATAATAAACATGATACTTCTTGAAAAAGCGTGGAAGAGTTGTGCTGCATCTTCTGCTCCAGCATTCCGTGCCCTGTGCCCTGAGCGCTGTGCTTCCAGAAGTCTGGCATGCGCGCTGTCCTTGTTTGCGTTCTCAGTCTGCAGCAGAGCTGTTAATAAAGAGATTGATGATAAAGTTGTCGAAAAGAGACAGTTGGACAGGACTGCTCGCCATGAGTGACAGAGGGCACGCTCTGCCTTCACAGCCGAGAACGCTGCCCCCAGCAGAGAGCCGGCCATGCCTGGACGCTGTGCCAAGCCTGCTCAGCGCCTGGGGAGAGGAGCTGCAGCTTGTACCAACGATTTCAATTACAGTTTGAGCTTGTGCTCTTAAAGGGAGATTTCTCTTATTTAGATCAGCGCCCAATTTTTAAAAAACTTGATGTCCTCTTGAGAATAAACAGTTTCAGCAGCAATATAAAGGCTGAAATATTTGAGAATGATCTCCTAAACATTTTAAAATATTTCATTGTGATCTGGTTCAATTAAGTAAAATGGAGATTCTTAAAATTAACATTTTTTGCTTTTATGGGGAATAAATGAATTATACATGTACTCAGTCTAGATATTAGCTTCCGTAGGAATCTCCTGCCAAGATATAAACTTGATTCAGCTCAGTCACATGGTTGGAATAAGAGAAGCCCAGGATGATGGATGGAAGCATTCATTGTCTCAGCCACAGTTTATCATCTGTAAGTTTTATCCCTTACAGTGTAAAAAACAGTGAGACTGATAAAACGTTTGATAGTTTAGGCCATCTGCTCACAGAGTATATTAGAGTTATTAGTGATTGTTCCTACTGTTTCTTACCATCACCCAGAACAGTGTGTGGATTTTCTGTTCACTGGTGATTGCTAAATGCAGTATCTCAACTGGGAGTATTTTTTTTCTTGTAGCATCTAGTCCTTGTAGGTAGTGAGATTAAAAGATCCTCACAACCTGAGTCAAGAAAAATGCCTTAAAAAGCAGTTTCAGTGTTTTGCTTTTCAATGTCTTTATGGGAGGAAGATCAATCTTTTTGGTCTGATTGCAGTTTAAGAGGTGGTAGATCATCTTCTGTGGACAAATTTTACAAATACTAGTATAGACTTTCCCGGGATATTTCCCACAGGACATAATTTCTTTTTTTCTCTTTTTTTTAGTAGTTTACTAATTAATTAATAAATTCATTGTTTATGTATTCTTTCTCAACAAAACACTAAGAAAAGAGCTGCTTCTGTTCAATGAGCCTTTGACTTCAATAGCGATGACATTATATTTGTAGTAATTGCTGTGAATAAAAAGTGTTCAATTAATTTAGTAGCATTTTTCTAGTAGTTGGGGTAGGCATTTTTTCCCACTTTTTAAATTTTTCGTCATGAGTTAGGCTAATTTTAAAAAAAAAGGGGTAAATTTTGTTCCATGAAAATGCAGGCTTAATATTGGAGAATCTCAAGTCTGTAAATTATTTGACCTAAGAAGACTTTTTTTGTTTTTAAATGTAGGGATTTAAGCTAGCAACATACTTGCATTTATATTTGTTCAGAGATGTAGGGATTGGTTGATAGCCTCAGCAGTGGTTGCTCTGAAGAGGAGCTGTCTAGCCAGAAGCACACCAGATGTTGTGTCTATGGAGATAAAGTCAAAATGAAAGTTTGATCTAGCACTGTTAGGATTTTCTTTAAGCTTAAAGAAAGCTTTTATGTTTGATATACTATAAGCTGTATTTTTAAAAATGCATGGAAGCCACACTTGGAGTTGTTACAATCACCATAGTGTGTTGATTTTTCCTTTCTGGCCTGTTAGATTTTCTAGGGTGATCTAAGCATTCATTAGGGATATATGCTTCTAGGTTTGTTTAAAATAGAGATATCTTTATATTTTATTATTATTTAGTGTTCTGGTATCACAAACTTTTCAGCACCCACTGTTATGTGTCAAACAATGAAATATCCCTTACCTGACAACATCAAAAACTTAAAAAGAATTGTGGGAATGAATTGTCCATTCTTGAGCATTTCATCAATATCACATGTCATCAGTGTGTTTGTTCTTCAGCTGTAACGCCTTATTTTGATGCTTGCACTTACGAAATAATTCTAGTGGTTTATTCCCTTCAAAATTAAAAAGGACATTTGCATATTATTTTAAAGGTGAAGCAATTTTTGCTGTATAAGAAGTATTATATAATGTGTCAGCAAATACACAAATCCCAACAATAACTCATCACTACGGTAGTTCAAAGCAGTTTGTTCGAAAGGTTGGCTCACAGCAAAGCCAAACCTAAATTCTGATCCTGATTTGGGTGTGTGTGACCTTGGCAGGACTAGTGACTCCTTGCTTCAACCTTTTTATGTAAGAAATGAGATTAGTGGTTATCAGACATTTCACAAAGACTGACTGTTAGCATTTGGGAATGTCTTGCGATTTTCATATAGTAGATACTTTGTTCCATTGGATTCTTCTGTAGGCATGAATCACACACCACTTGAAGCTTGTACGCTGGTTTTCCAATCTTTGTTTTGTAATGGATATGTCATCTTTATATCCTGCTGTAAATTAATTCTAGGGAACATGAAGGAGGAAAGGTTCCTGTGCATGCTATTAGAACAGTCTTCCAATAGAGGAAGACAACAAAATCGGGCAACTGGGTGCTGTTGACAACACACTGCATCCTATTTTGCCTTTCAAAAAAAAAAGTATTTTAATATAAACACACCCACATTTTGTGGTTTTTCCCCAGGAAAAATAGAGATTTAGATCCTAAAAGCTCTGTGTTTTCCATTCTGATCATCAGCTACTTAATCCTGTCCTCTTCTTTCAGTTTGCCTGTATATGGTCTGAAGGCTCTCTGGTTTACTGATACATTGGTGTGATGGATATTGAGTATAACTTATCTAAAAAGAAATTTTAGCTACTCCTTTTTTCAGCTTCTGACAATACAAACTAAATGTATTTATTATGATATTATGTTAAAGTCCTCTGCCCAAATTAACGTGCAAATGAGACCAAATACTGGCTTGACAATACCGACTTTATTTGTAATGATAAGTGTGTAGGGAAGAGAGAAAGTGAGAGAGAGCAAGCAGAAGATGGTCAGCTCCGTGGGTCCAGCAGTGTCCTGTTGGTCCTTCAGCGCCCTGGTCCCCTTTGTGGTGGTGGGTCCAGCCCACCTCACTTCCCCATTTGCTTTTCTACGCTCCCTCCTTAGCACGAGGGGAAGGTAGAGCGGGGTCTCTTCATCTCACATGTTCTGGTCTTGGTTTGGTGATCATTGGGGTCTGCCCTGGGGCTCATACAAGGCAAATAGCTCCGAAGTCAAGTGTCCTGTTTGTGACCTGGCTGGCACAGTTTGCACTTGTCTGATGACACACTGTAGTGAAAGGTTGCTGCAAGAAGTGTCAAGGCCAAAACGGAACCTTTGCTTCCTTGTTTCTGCAACAAGTTTCCCCACTGAGGTCAGTGTTTTCTGCAATAACTTTCACCACAGAACGTGTGTTAAAGGCACATACTCCAGACTTTATTAACCCTTTCCTTACAGATGCAAATCTTTGATCTATTTCACCTTGTAAAGCGAACCAGTACAGTTGTTGAGGATGTCTTTGGAAGACTGGCTTCTCATGTTCAACTTAATAATTTTTCTAGTTCTCCAAGCTCTAGGTCTTTTTCATATGGAAGTATATGTCTGAAAATTGGAGAAGGCATTATTGTATGAGTCTGTTCACAGTTTGCATTTAGGTACTTCACAATGGTAATGTAAAGGGTTTTATTAAGGCCCACTTAATTTTGAAATGCAGTTTACATAGGAAATACAAAAAGGACCTACCATTTATATTTTCCTGTTGATTAAAAACAAGAAGAAGAAAACCCAAACCCACGTGTTTTCTAATGTAGTATGGCAGAGCAGCAGAAGGCAGTGCTTTGCTCCACCACTGGGCAGCAGCACTACCTTGGTTTATACAGATATTAGCTTAAGCAAAGATTTGAAGTTCAAATCCACCACCTTTTGGGGGTTAACCTGTGCAACACCACGGAAGAAAATCTGGAAGTAACACAGGTATTCCTCTGTCATTTTGACAACTAGGTGTAGGCTGGCTGACTTAATCCAGAAACAAATGTCAGTACTCCTATACCAGCAAATCTGATGTGCCCTATGGTGATCCCATTTTCCCTCAGATCTTCTGAACACCTTCCAATTTTTTGTTGTTTGCTTTCAGCACTCCTCTAAGTAGTCTTTTGAAATAACTCCTCCTACTTTATTCTACCTGGGGGACTGAACTGAGGCTGCAAAGACTAAACCTCGTGGGAGTTATGTTAATGTGGGCTATGCTGAATGATTGCCAATAATGCTTTGCCTGCTATCCACATCTTTTATTATCCTGTCCTGTCTCAGTAAGAAGTATCACAAAGTATCCAAAGCTTGGCCTCTTTAGGTTTATTTTTGTGGGAGAGGTTAACACAGCACTTGCCCATCCCACATGAGTGTGTTTAAAACCTTTGTTTCTGGGAGACAGGTTGCAATTAAAAGCTATGAATACAAAAGATGGGCTTGGCTTTGGAGTCGGTGGGAGGGGATATGCCATGAATTGAGCAAGTCCATCTTCAGCTGCCCTGGTCCTGCCTAGAACAGGACAGTGTTGCAATATCTTAGATCTCTTCTGTGAGCAATTCTAAGCTTAAACTGCTTATCACCAGGTTAGGAGAAAAATTAAGAAAACAGTGTCATCTGATGGGGGTGCAGTCAGCTGAGGAGTAGAGTTTACTTGGAATCTTGGATTTATTTCTAAATCCTTAGGGAAGAGGTTAATAGCAGTGACCTAGATGCTATAGGATTAGGATCCTTGGGGAAAGGGGAGTTTCTTATTTATTTAAGCACTGGTTATATGCCTGCAGATATTAAATTCAAGCTCTTCTTCATAAAACAGTCAAGGGATGATACTTCTTAGTGTCCATTGATCAAAAAATTACAGTATATAAAAATATTAAATCAAACTCCATGTATGCGCTGCTAAGTGCCGCTGGGAATTTTTCTAGAGAGTACAGAAACAGTCTGGAGAAAGGACTTCTTTTGTGTTTGAGTTAAAATATAATATATGTGTTCCCAAGCCTTCTTTTACAGCTTTCTAACTGTTTTCAGATCTACAAACTGTGGTGGCTGGTTCTGTACACAGTGGAACATGCGTGAGACTTTATTTAAACAGCCCTGTATATTCCACTGATAAACTAGAAACTGAAATATGGACAATACTGATAGGAGAAGCCGTTTGTCCAATTGACTCTCTTGGCACCTATCCATTTTTTTCTCATTGACTTTAAAATATTTTGGACCTTTCATCTGATGATCTCAAAGCTTTTTGCAAACATTAATTAAGCCTGTTGATGCCCCTGTGAGCTAAATAAATACAATAGGTGTGGTTTAGATGGGTAAATGAAGATACAGAGTAGTTGTTTTGTGCAAGGTCGCCTGCTAATTCAGCAGTGGAGCTAAGGGGTGGAAAACTGTTTGCCTGACTCCCCTTTGCAATTGCTAGGGTTAAATCAGATTCTCTCAGATAAATGCAAACAACAACCAGACTTTCACATGGGGAAAGACAGATACAGTACCCTAATTGCAATTTGTATTCCGACAATGACCAGAGCTTGTCTACAATACTAAATTGTTCCTAGTCTTTGCAAAAACAATTATCTGCCTTGTGCAACTAGCCCAGTGAAAGAATTAAATAGTAATAAAAAAAAAGTCACAACTCAATACTGTAGTTCTCTGTGTTTAATATTTCCTGTTTTTACCTAATATCTCTTAAGGCGTGTAAAACATGTCTTTTCATGACTCGCTCATCTGCATCCAAGAAGAGGCTATCCAATCCTTTAAAAACATTACATATCAAGAATGGGACTAGCAGGAATATGAAAGAGGGATGAGGAAATAAACAAAAATGGAGATCCATCTCAGAGGACCTTAAGCTTAGTAACAAACTTGTAATGAGTTTGTTTCTCATCAGAACTTTTTTGGAACTACCTTGTCACCTGAATACAGAAAGCATGTACTACTTTTGCTGTTAGTTTGAAAAATGCAGAAATTAGATTTGGAGTTTACAGTGTGTGCAAACACTGTAGGTACAAAACAGTACAGCACGTGGGAGCATTACCTTCACACAGGACACTGATCTTGCCTTGAGCAGGGTGACTTTAGTTCTCATAGTTCTTTAAGTGCATGAAATGTCCTCTTGGGATGTGAGACTTGTAGCCTCTGGTTTGAGTCTTCTTGCTACTAGAAGAACAGTTAATGCTGCTGGTTAATTCAGTGATAACCTAGTTAATCAATAAATTTTTGCTTTCTGCATCAATAAGAACTAGTGAAGAGTGTCCTACCTCTGCTGCTGTGTTTCTGCAGAGATCGTTGTAGATGCTGTGCTGCTAAACTCGCACCTTGCAGTGCAGACTGCAGAGGGAGATCTCCAAGCAGTTACAAATTAGCTTCTGCAGGAAGATTCATACTTTGTATGCAGTGTACTGGCCCAGGAATAAACACCTCCAATTGTTCTGATACTTGCTGAAAATGGCAAAGCATTTGGCAACAAGCATTTTGAAGGCTGCTGCCGGGCCTTGGGAGACAAAGGTAAATGTGTGAACACAGCTCAATTTAACAAGTTTTGTTCTCCAGTCGGTGATTTTCTTGCTTTTTGGTTCTGTCTATTCCTGGTGCAGGAATAGGGGCATAGCTTAAGTCTGGAGTTGGGAAATAGAAGAAAGACTATTACTTCTTGAAGAACTGATCACAGATACAGTTCTGTCTTCATATAATTTTCTTGAAGGTTTGGTTAGGGAATTCGATGTAATATTATACACATGCTTGTTTTATTATGACTGCATTGTGTCTGCTGTGAAACGCAGCTATTTCTGGTCTGGCAATCAAACAGTATATCAAGTGCAGTGCAGTAATGATGGAAAGCTATAGGGCCAATAACATCCTGTGCAAACTCTGGCTGATTTGACCTTACAGTACCTTGCTTAACTCAAAAGTGCACACAAAAATTATTGTGGTGGCCTTGTTTAGTCAGGAAAAAGAATTAATCAGAATCAGAAAGCACATGGTAGAAATAATCTGGCAGAGTACAGTAAAAGGAATAAAGATTTTAATATATTTTTAATCACCTCTAGTTTGTAAGCTAGAATTGAATATCTAACTTTTTTTTTAACATGACCATATAATGAGTATACATTGGTCTAATTTTAAAAATTCTTATTTGGAGTTCTAATTATCTGTACAAATATCTGTGAAGTCCACATCTCATTTAGGAACATTTTTTTCTTAAGTGTATGTTTAATCAACTGTATATTAAAGAAAAATCTTTATCAAGCTGTCTCATGTATGTTACTCTGATTTGGGGGGCAGAATCTTGAGAGATGAGTTTTGCATCATGATCTGAAGTTCAAAGCACAGAGATCCTGTGAGATTTGGATGGCAGACAAAGCAACTTCTTAAGATGAGGAGTAGTTTCAACAGGCTTCCTTCTAAACCACTGAGACATGATACATCTATTTGAAAAGAAAGAAATGCCAACACCTACTGCTGGCCGGGGTACATTTTATTAGTTTGCCAAATGCTCTGGCACTTACTGAGCGTGGGAACCACTGGAATGAGAAGGTGTTTGGCTACTGTGTCTGCAGCAATGCTACAAGGGCTGGATGATGCATGTAAGACACTGGGCTTGCACCGTGGAGAGGACCAGGATGCAGCACATCTGAGAGCCCACAGAGTTGTTTGTGAGAGCTCCCTGCACAGGCAGTGCTGCCGTGTGCTCCCTCCTTCAGGCCGTTGCATCTCATTAGCAGTCTCTTTCCGTGGAGTGTAAGAAACTCCTTTTGACCGGGGCATGTTGTTTACTTCCAAACCTGTGTACAGCTGGCATAAATCCCTCCAGGCTGTGGTCAGAGCTGGAAGCTGGCCATTTATACAGGCTGCTTCTTTGTCATGATATAGACTTAAAGAAAAGAAAGCAGGTGCCCTCCTGGCATTTTATAAAGAGTCATTCATGAATATAAGATACTGCATTTTGCATATTAGTGTGAGTGCCAATATAAACCCAGCTGTGTGCAAAATAAAGTGAAATATGTATTTCCAAAACTAGGCCACAGCTTTTCTATGGTGCAATCTGAAAGCATTTGAATCGACTTTGCATATGCATAGCCTTTTCTTTTAAAATTATATTTTTCCTTGGTTTTTTCCCCTGGTTTTTTTCACCCCTCTCTTTTCTTTCTTTTTCTTCTTTTTTTTTCTTCTTTTTTTTAGATGTGGTGATTTTGTAACACTACTCCCAAGGTACTAAGACAATAACATGAACAAAAGTGGAGGAAAACATAGGCAGATGCCCCAAAATGCATCTTGAATGTGCACCTCTGTGACAACTTTCCATCTGTTTGTCTGATTCCAACCCAGAACTCTCCTCTTGTACTGATGTGGGATTCTGTTCTTCCAGGTGCAACTTTTTCTGAGAAGACAGTCAACCATTTTGCTTAGCATTTTGTTGTACTTTAGACCAAACACTGCAAACCGAAAAGTTCTTGTGCTCCTTTTCAGTCCTAAAGGTTGAAAAAGTGGATTTTTAAGGTCTCTTGTATACAACTGGTACTGGGCACCCTTCATGCTGAAGGAAGGAGAAACAAGAGGGGTTAAGGTAGGGGAAGTACAAGAGAGCCCTGTGGATTGTCATGGAGTTATCCACCACAGCGTATAACATCCAAGAGGCAGAAAACATCAGGAGTCATCTCTTTTGTGGGCCTGAGAGTAACTTGCCCCTTCTTGCTTCCTGTGTACTTTCTTGCTTTTGTTGCCTTCACAGATAGTGAACTATTTTAAGAAACCTTGTGTGGAATAGAAGGGATGTGTCCAGGTTTTCTGGGGTCAGGAAATTATTAAATAAGGGGTGTCAGGGACATCAGAACTATAAATGGGCGTTCTTCCCTTTTGTCCCAAGTGCCCCCTGCCTTCCCCTCTGCACACTCCAGGGGCAGGAGGGGTTATTGCTGAGGAGCTGGTGGGCCAGGCTGGAGTGTCTGGCTGTGAATGAAGGTGAAAATGCTGTGGTTTCATCAATGAAGGTATCCAGGAGCTGTGTCAACCTGTGTCCCAGGGTCACAAAGGGAATTGGACATGCAATGCTTCCAGGTGCTGTAATCCAACCAGCAGATGACACCTTTTTTTTTTTTTTGGTGCACTTCTCTTAAATCCCATAATGGATCCATCTGCATTCATATGCAGTTAAAAAGTCTGATCTGATGACAACTCATTTCTCTGCAGCAAATTGTGACTGACAGAGTGTGGTGGTAACAAAATGAGAGGCATTTAAAACTGGGTGTATGCACTTGTGAAATGAAGATGTGGGGGTTCAAGATGCCCTGATAGGAGAAATTAATCTACATCTGATTGATTTTGATCTATGGTTAGCCATGTTTTGTTTCAGGAGGATTTTTTGGTTTTTTTGCTAACAGGCACTTGGCTTTAACAATGTTCTTTCACTCTTTGGTTCTGGTAGATTTAATAGCATAGTTGCTAAATTGAGTTTAGATAGCTTATCCTGTATATATTTAGAGATAAGAAGTTCATTTAGGGATTAGGAAATGCTTCTTGTATATGCACCATTAAGCATAGCACATCTGGTACTGAACTAGCAATCAGCAGAATATTGACAAAAGTTATAAAGAAATCTTTTTTTTTCAAGTGAACACATGTTT
This sequence comes from Dicaeum eximium, assembly GCA_013396995.1. Classification (NCBI taxonomy): domain Eukaryota; kingdom Metazoa; phylum Chordata; class Aves; order Passeriformes; family Dicaeidae; genus Dicaeum; species Dicaeum eximium. The sequence goes on from VWZP01002662.1 coordinate 310,624, forward strand.
ATATCTGAGGTCTAAAAGCTTATATGACAAAAGAAGTATCTCCAAGAGTTGTAAATTAAAACCAAATTCATACTGTGCTTGTATGAAATATCAGTACTGATCTTGGTTGGAAACTGTTGTAGTGGGTCAAAAGATTTGGTGATACAAAAAATCATCTTACAGCAAAGTCCTTACAGTTGTAGTTTCTGCTTTTAAGAGAGAAAGAGGAGCTTGTTTTCTAGTATATTGAAGGAAGCTGAAGAAGCAGTAAATTGCGAGAATAGTGAAAAGGAAAAAATGAAATATAGACCTTTACATATTATTTAACTGGAGAGTCAGGCCTCTCAAAGGAGCCTTCAGAGCAGCAGTTAAAGAACAACATTGTTTCTCTTAAAGCAAACGAACAAATAGAACAAACCAAAGTGCTTTAAATAATGGTGAAACTGTGAAAACTCATGGATTATCTGGAAGTGAAGGCAGACAGAATGACCATCTTACAGATGCTCACCAGCTGGTAGCCAAAACCAAGGAGGGAGCAGTGACGACGAAGGGGATTCATCCAAATCGCCAGGTTATCTGGTCTTTGTCCATATCAAATGTCAAGTTTTACATTGCAGTTAACAGAAGAGTGATTAAATCTTTGAAGCACGGAGGTGAGCCTTTCAGACATGCCGGTGGCTCTCCTGGAAGGCCTCTTTGTGGAGGAGAGAGATCTGTGTGTGTGTGTGTGTCTGCACGGGCAGCTCTACGCCCACCCGGCAGCTCGAGGAGGATTTTGTGGGCTATTTATATACTTCATGGCAATGGAAAAGCTGATTCATGCTGGTGTGGAAGCTGAAGTGGGGGAGGAAATTTGAGGTACAGGAGGATAAATAGGCAGGAGGTGTGCAGGGCTCAGCACCAGGCTGTGCTCCTGGAAGGAGATGCGTGTGTGTGTGTGTGTCAGTGCGCGGCGCTCAGCTGCAGGTGTCACTGTGAGATCTGAAATCGCGGCCGCTCGGCGCCTGCGGTACAATGGACTGTGCTTTCTTACTAAGCCACGCTGGTGATAGCGATGTAAAATCCACACAATGTGTAGCGAGGTGTGATCGGCCCGGCTCTGTGTGTGTGGTGTCGGTGTGTGCCCGTGTGCCCTGCAGGGACACCTGCGCGGCGACAGCCGGAGGCCACCTCTGCCCCGGACACCCCACCGGAGCCATCTCGGCAGCGGCCAGCTCAAATACCCCTGCAAATCACACTCACAACTTCTGTCCCCGATGTTTTCAATTCCTTCCGTGCTTTAGGATGGATATTTAACTTCTCTGTCCCTTAGCAAAGTGATGATGAAATCTTCAATACAGCCAGCAGCTGAAATTGGTCACTGTGATTTGCAGTAGCTTGGTAGTTTCGTTCTCTGCAAATGAATTTGCTTGGGCTTCTTTGTGATTTTTTGTCTGTTTATTTCTTTTACTTTTTCTTTTTTGTTTTTGAGCGAACAGGCCTGATTCTTCTGGCATTTTTATTCAGATAATAAATAAAGTGCTGCAAGTTTACTCTCTCTTTTTTAAATTACTTTTCATTTTTTTTCCTTCACTCTTCCTTGAAGAAAAAAAAAGAGGGAGTGAGAAAGAACTGAAGGGAGTTAAAAACTCTTAGCAAACTCTTCTTTGGTGCCCAATTTGAAGCTACTGTATTGTTCAGAAAGCAGCAAAAAACCCACAACAATTCTGAGTGTGTTTTGGAGTAGGTCCTCAATAGCTTTTTCAACGAAATTTTAAGAGAAATGCAATAATTTCATTAAGTACCAATCTCCACAGCCTGTTCCTCCCCACCTGGATACCATGCCTTCAACACTGGTTGTGTGGTGCATGACACTGATTATTGTATTAACATTTATGATGCTTTGTTGTTTCTTTCTTGGCAGTAGCTTTCCTGAAGTATTTATGCAATTTATGAAGTATATCCCTTGTCTAGATCACTTTATTTCTGTTACCTTATTCCCAATTTTCACTTTTTAAAATATTGTGATATGCACCTATGTGGGATTTCTTTTTTTTTTTTGTTTCTTCTTGAATCCTGCTAAAATCTGTTGCTAAAGCAAACATATTTGTGAGACTAAAAAATACTCCTCCCTCAAATCAGACAATGGAGTTTTAGAGTTGCACAAAAAAATGTATATATCACTGAGTAAGCTCACTCTAATTGAATCCTGACCATTCTGGAGGGATTTAGCCCTCTCTTTTTAATTTTTCTCTAAACAAAACCTAGCAATGAAAAAATATTTTGAGGTGGGCAGGAAAGGGAGGGGGAATAGAAAAATAAAGCAAATAAATTTTTGAATAAGAATGACCCATGTACTGTGACCAGAGGGCAAATGCAAATGTCTGTTTTCAAACACAGACCCGTGCATTCTTATTAGGGGTTCGTGACTGTGCCTCCAAGCACATCATTACATATTCATAAGTGTGAGGAAAATAGACTCCTTCCACATTCAGGTGTGTTCAACTAAATGCTACCCCTTTAATCTTAAAGAACAGCTCATTTGGTCTATTTTCTTCAGTTCACAAAGTGTTAAGGGAATATGAGATAAAAGATGCACACACACAAAAAGAAAAAGAAGCAGCAATATTCCACAAAGATCTTTTTAGTGTCAACTTAAATGCACACAAATAGCAGATGATGATCTCTTTTATTGGACTAACATTTATCCACTAATATCCACACACTTTTAAAACCATTGAGACCTCCTCTTCAGGTGTTCATTTGAATAGAAATAGCTGAATGAGTGTTTTTATAATTGATCCCCTGAGTACTGAATGTCTAGTGCTGCATAACCAACATTTTCCCATTGCTGATTTTTTTTTCCAAATTGCTACTCTGCAAAATTAGGATTTTGTATAGTTTTGATAAGAAAATTAACCTTCCAAATGCCAGATCCCCTTAATGTTACTTAGGAACTGGTGCTAAGGTACACTTGGAATGGTTGCTCTCAAATGGACTTTTTATGTATGTGAAGAAAAAAGAAAAATTTTTTTTTTTCATGAAATTACACAGAAACTAGAGGTCCCCCCCAAAAAATAATTTGAAAGTTGTTTGTTTGGGTTTGGTTTCTTATCAGTGTCCCCTAGATAAGCAGTTGTCATCTTTACACTGTGCTTAATCAAATGCCTTTGCTTTCAACAGCAATGCAGAAACTTCGTAGTACTTCAGTGCTATTGTTTCACTTTGAATGAAAAGTCTGATATATTTTTAAAGTTACTTTAGATTTTTCTTGCAACATATATTGAGTGTCCTAAGAACTAAATTTTCCAAAGAAAGTATATTTTTTTCTTTTTCTTTTTACTAGGAAAAAATACTCTTCTAAGCTTGCAGTTTTGAACATGGATTTTAAAAACACTGAACTTGATGTAAGGAAAGAGAGCACCTGAAGTCTAACAGCATGCATTACAGGTGGCTGTTCCTTCAGTAGCCCCTTGAAGGAAATGGAATTCCTAATTGATATGAAATCATTTTGCAGCAGCAACACCTGAAGAGTAGAGAGAAAGAGAAGAAGATATGATAATGACTGTGTGATAAAACCGGTTAGCATTTGTGTGCCATAGTAAACACTCATGAGTATAAAGAAAATACTAGCTAGCCACTAGAGATATCCACTTATGTTCATGATACAACCACTACAAACTCTAGTTCTATCAAACTAGCATCAAGCACAAGATCCATCTTTAATTAATTTAATCCTATAGAGCTGTGACTCATTTTATTTGTGACTGTGCAGAGAGAAATTACTTTCCATACTTGCCTTGAACTTCAACCTTATCCTTCTCTATCAGTCATATTGAATAGCACAAAAGCACATGCTCTGAAATTCATGTCCTGGTTTTTATTTTTTTTTTTCCCTCCAAAGATTATTCAGATCTTTTTACATGTGGCTTGCTCAATAAAAAACACAGAAAATGCCTCCCCCCACTCCTCCTTTAAGAGAAAGATTTCTGTTGCAGGGCAAAAGAGCTTATTAAATGAAAAGTTGTTCTCGTAATGAGTAAGAAACATGGAAATTCTAGAATAAGACAGAAAGATTTCTTTGCCATCCTCGGTTCAGGAATAAACAAGCCATGTCCCATAGAGGGTCAAAGCACACAGGATAGTGTATTTTCCCCATTTTTCTCCCCCCTTTAAAAGCAGGCTTTGTGGAAATTACATATTCTGTGGGTTGTTGTGCAGCTCCTTGCTCGAGCAGAAACCTGTTCCAGCTGCTCTGCAGGTGTCATGGCACAGCAAGGCTACAACTGTGCACACTGCCAGCATCAGCCCTGCAGCGAGGGTGCCAAAGTGCTCCTAAGGACAAATCCACTTCCCAAGTCTGGCTCTGGCAAGGAAAAACACAAACGTTCTATTGAGCATTTTTTATCTCTCAGAGAAACAAGGCAGAACAATGACTCCCCTGGGAGAAGCAGGCAGTGGTGAGAGTTCCATGAACCCTTAAAACAGCTCAGTTTCGAGGGCAGGAGTGCTGCTTCTCACCCTGGGTGACCAGGCTCGGTGTGAAGTTGTGATATTGCTGCATAAGTCACATGTCAAGGTTTATAACATCTCTGGCACAGCCATGAAAACACGTGGATTCAAAAAACACCGTGGGCATCTTGGTGGCACAACTGGGAGCTGCAAAAAGCTCCAGCTTGCGTGGAGGCCTCTAATCACTGGCCCCAGCTGGGATTCTTCTCCTGTACAGGGAGGCAGGGGAGGAACTTCCACTTCAAAACAAAACAGTATCTCACTTTTTCCTTTAAAATTA
>VWZP01002662.1:315408-377908 GCA_013396995.1 Dicaeum eximium
AAAAAAAAAAAAAAAGCTAAATGAGTGCAAGAGCTACATTCTAACATATAAAGGAAAAAATCTCTGGGCTTCTCTTTCCCAGCAGGCTGCTGCAAGGCTGTATGTTATATGTACTTTTGGTCCAAACCAGGTCTTTTGCTTTGAGATATATCCCAGGGAAAGGTTTGTTTTCTTAAAAATTTTTAGGTGGACCCTTTGTGCATGAAGTAGAGTGGCAAGAAATAAGTTTTGCATGTCAATTAAATATGCCCAAGATTTTCTCTGGGGAAAAAAAAGTGCAAATTTTTTTCTCTTTTTTGTTAACTATGTTATCAAAAAACCAAATATAAGGCTTCAGCTAGGTTTAAAATGGAAAACCTATAAAAAGGATGTGGAAAAATCCAATCCTGATGCCAATGTGAAGGAGAACCTGCAGTATCCCAGGTCTCTCCCCTAACTATCTCCATAAGTAATTGTGGAATTCCTCATCACAGCCACACTCTTTTCCTGCTTTGATAGAAAAACTTAAGTTTGTTTTGATCTACAGACTAAATACTGCCAAGCTTTGTAGAGAGCTGCTATTATCTCATTAGATTTCCTCTTATCCTTATGGTCATTTGTCAGTCTTTAGGCTCTCTGGTTTGTTCATAACAGAAATTCTGGCCTCAGCAAATACCCATTTGTAAGTTTTTTTGAGAATCTCTGTGTTTTAAAATAATATGACTGGTAATTTGTAGGCACACAGGAACACTGTAGTAGCACATCAAGTTAAACTTCAAGTTAGATTTGGATCTATATCCATTTTACTGTCAGAAATGTGCAGAGAAATAATAGGAAGAACTTCTTCAAATTGGCCAAGCCATTTAGTGATTTTTTTTCTTTTGTTTCTTTAACTGCCAAAATTGGGCAGATCTCAGGCAAAATTTCTATGCATTGCACATTTTTGTTACTTCCAACTCTGTCTGTGCTTGCTCTGACTTCTAAGATACAAGGCCCTCAGAGCACAAAAATCACACAAATCTCAAACAGTTTGATCCAGGTCTCTTCCAATCTTCCCCACACAAGCTCCTGCCTTCTTTGGGAGATTACTGTTATGCCCGCTTCCTATTTTTTTCAATATTTCTGTTTTCTCTCACACAGAAGAGGAGAGAATAAGAATTAAATGTCAAGAATTATCTCATTTTAATCTGTGGGATTTCTGTGATCAGAGCCTGCTGCCAGCCTGCCATTCAGCACAGCCAAGTTCCTGTGTTTTCTCACCAGCTTTATCAACAAGGCCTTTGCTAATTCTTCAGCGTCTACAAACACAGTCCTTGTTATTATTTTCCTACTCAAATACAGTCCAATAGCTCAGCTCCATCATGAAACAGCTCTGCTTTGGCGTTAGGTTTCAAGGGTTCTTGTTGCATTTTGCCATTCTTGGCTTGCATTAACCCATTCTGCTGCCTTTGGACTCACCTTACCTTCCTTTTATGAATTTTACTTCACTGATTGAGTTCCTGCCTCATCTTTTGTGCCTTTTACTGTGGTGTGGAATAAAGGATGGATCTCCTATATGAGTATTTCCTGTGCCAGGCTACCTTCGTCTGGTAATGGAATTGCCCCTTGCTGTGACTGAACAAGGGAGTTATTTTCCACCCTCCTCCCCCTCACAAAGTCACTTCTAGCTCTTAATTCCACTTTCCTCTGCTTCTGTTGTGGATTTATCTTTCTTATGGTCTAATAATAATAATACTTACCTGCCTCTCAGGGGTGTTGTGAAGATTAATTAGTTAATGAGCTCTAAAGATGAAAAGTGCTGCATCATTTCTAAATATTATTGTTGTTCTTATCCTGTACAGATTGAACTCATCGATATCGGTATTTCAATTATAAATCTCACCCTACCATTTTTCAATTAATTTGACTAGATAATTTTATCCATCACTCACTCTCCCCTCTTGTTCCTCTGGCTTATTTCTACCTTCCTGCTTTTGAGAATAGACACATAAACACCATATATTCCTATAAATAAAGGATTCACCTTTTGTTTCAAAATGCTTCCATCTTTTTTAGTATTAAAATCTAGAGTACACAGAAGTCTCTGAGCAAGGTGATAGCTCCTGATACTTTAGCTGAAGTAAAATCTTCTTTAAAGTCTGTGACATTACCTACTGAACACAGCAGAACCCTCAGCAGAAGTCACCTGACCACTTGGCCTCCATTACCTCTCTCCTTTTGGATCACCACCAGGAACTACATTTTTTGCCTTGTTTTAGCAGTTATTTCAATTCCATGAAACCTTCCTTTGCTTCTATGGATGGCAGTGGATTTGCTGAGTGAAACAAGAAGTAGGAATTCCCCAGAACATTTCAGCTCATCCAGAAACTCTTCCAGCAGTGCTGCTATCATGCAAGTCAGGAAGTACCATGCCTTGTTATTCCTTTCATCTGAATTGACAATGTGTCTGACTGTACTCTTTGAGCAGTCTCCAGTCAGTCCCACTGCTTTTTCTTGTTTGTCTTTTCCCCTTTCAGCCATGGTTCTCATTCTGGTTTTGGGTGCTGCTCAGTCTCATATGTTCTAAAATGTACTGGGAACATGTCTTGGGAATGTAGATTTGTCTGTGACTCTGTGTCAGCTACTCCATCGTTTCATCTGTTCCTGTCTCTTAATTCACACTATCCTGTGGCAGAAAACATGATGACTGTTGAATAAAAAACTGATCCTTAATCCTAACTCCTACAGGTTCCCTGGGTACACGTAGCAGAACCCTTGAAATGAGGGCTGCTGTGCCATAAACATGACAGGGAGGCCAGCAATGCTCTGGTTTGGGCTTGGGATTTCCCTTTGCTGTGGTGGGGAGTTTCTGGTGCAGCAGGCAAGGATTGCTTGGGACCAACTCCAAGATTTTAATTTCTGTGATGAGGTAAATCTGCAACTCCACTGAAAAAGCAAAATGGTGACTGTCACCCTGAATATCCATGTGGGAGGGGACAAAAACCTGGAGCAGAGGCAAACTGCCTATTTACATCCCAGGCAAGGGCTCTCGGCCCCAGACTAAAGTCAGGCTCATCCGCCCTCTCTTGCTCTCCTCAGAGCTGTTCCACTTTGTACAAATAATTAAACAGTCATTGGGCCTGGGAGAGGGAGGCATCTACAACACCACTTGCAGGAAGGGAAGGACATGATCAGCCCAAACTGCTGGCAAAAGAGCTCCTAAACTCATCAAACTCTGTCAGACATCTTAACTCGGCTGTCTCATGGCTAGACCTTGGGAAGCTTAATCTTCCTTTGGAGAGGCATTGTCAGACCAAGTAGAAATAACGCTGGCTGAGCTGAAACAACAACCATATTTGATATTTTCTGCTGATTGAGCTGTCCAGTTGACTGGAAAGGGCTGACAGCAGAGAGAGCCCTGGTCTGAGCAGAGCAGCTCCCAGGCCAGCTGGCGAGGGAATGGGTCTGCGCCAGGTAATTATTGCCTAGTGCAGAGGTCGAAAGCCTCAGAGAGCCTGGTGTACTAATGAAACACAAATGGGACATCTGTGTGCAGGAGTTCAGCAAAGCACAGAAAACGGAGCCTTGCCAGGGATATCTGTACTACTGAAAGCAAACTCACTTTTTGGAGCTCAGGGAAACCCACTGAAGAGTAAAGACATAAGAAAGCCTTTTGCATTGGACTCCTCTTTGTTTGCTCAACAGCTCAAAGGTTTCTAATGGTTGCTCTGGACACTACAACATTGCAGAGGGGAAATGGAGGCACTGAACAGCAGGATGCCAGATCAGTTGTGGATATGAAGGGGGGATGAGTGGAGCAGTAAAATAAAAGTTGAGGTTACTGGGAACCTTTGGCAACATGAAAAAACAGCGTGGTATTTTGTGTGTGTGTTGTTACTTCTAACTGGCTGTAGTTACAGATACAAATGTCAGCATATGAATTCAGGGTCTGTCTTTTAGGCCTCACATAGCCATGTTGTTAGAGCTGAGTTTCAAAAGTTTCTCTTTTTAATACTGGGAAAAAGTGGACATATTAGATGATATACACACACAAATACATTTTTAAAAGTATGAGAGTATTTTCTTCAAAATAACCACCAGAAGGCTCAGGTCACTGGCATTACTGAAATAACACTGTCATAGTCACATTTAAGTGGAGATTTGGGTCAAGTATCAGGCATAAGGATTTTGATTTAAAGCCTGCTCATCAAGAAGAGCCTCTCAGACTGGCCAGGACTAATTTGAGCAGTTCCTTAGAGCCTCCTTTCAACTTACTAGGGGATGTTTGTTGCCCATCTGGAGGTGCAGAACCTCTGGAAGTGGAGGTGTGAAGCGGGAGAGACTGTGAGGCATGGAGCTGAAATTCGCCTTTTTTTGACCGAGAAACAAAGTGTAATTATGATATCCTTCATGTCTCTGCAAGCTTCACCAAAGCTGGGCGTGGTGAAAGGAGATGTGCTGAGGTCTGTGCAAGCACATCTGTGGTCTTGGTGCAGCCAAAGGCATGCAGGAGCTTATCCTGCTGCTACTCCCAGCAGTGCACAGGCTGGGTGGGAAGCACCAGCGCCAAGGGCAGGTCTGTGCTGGACACCTTGAAACTTGAGAGACAAAAAGCCCCAGGTGCTGCTCAGCTCCCAGGGAAGGGAACCAGCTGGGCATCAGAGCTAGTCCCCAAATGAGGAGCTGGTCAGCAGGGAGGGAAAGCCAGGTTTGTCCTTGCCCTTTCCCAGCACTGTTCTCTTCCATTAAGTTAGCAAAAGTTTAGCTGCTACACCTGGATCTCTCCTAGCCACAGAGGGCCTTGCTGTGTCCCCTTCCCAAAGTTATTGAGGTGCTCCCAAAGCAGCAGGACAGAGTCAGTCCTGCAGAGAAAAACACAATGTTTCTGATTTTTGGGAGAGGCTTAGTGAGCCTGCAGGTTGTGCCTGGGAAGGTGAAGTGCAGCATTTCTGTAATATTTCACTGCAGTGACAGTGCTGGGTCTAATATAAAACTACTGGCTTGGAGGTTAGCATGTGGATGCTTGCACAGAGGTCCTGACTATGAAATGTCATGAATGAACTTTGCTTAAAAGTGATCTCTAAAGGTAAATAACAGCTAGAGTAAGATAGGGGTTTCTGTTACAGCTTCTGTGGTGCTGGCTCTAACATTTTTATTTTGGCCATAAACTATTTGATGACTCATTTTAGAATTAATGCCTCCAAATATGAAAAATATATGCATATTTCTGCCATTATATAAAGATTGTAATCAACAATGGCAGGGTTAGAGCATTTGTGGCACAGAAAATCTGAGCTGGAACTGACTGGTGCTGTGACAGCTCAAGTTGTGACCTGATCACATCCCTGTGGCAAGACAAAAGAAGGCTCCCAGGGCAATATACACTGGCTTTGGTGCTTAACAAGGGCACTCTTCCCATTCAGAAGCTTCTGATTCTCCCTCATGGCAGAAAGGACTCTGTCTGGTGTCTGTGTGAGGCACAGCCAGGGTCTTTGGCACTGACAGCTTATGGCATTACTTGTAAGAACAGGGACTTTTGCTGCATCCTCCTCTGATTCAGGTAACTGAGTTGAGCCTTATAAAACATACTCCTATTTTCCTGCCTGCATGCAGTATTCCCTGTGTTCTGTGGCATGTTGCTGTGTTGTGCTGCTGTGCCTTGTTTGGACATTGATCCTCATTGGCACTAACGACTTCATTTCAGTGATGGATGAATCACCAGTGTTTAAAATTGAACTTCAGTTTACTGAGCATGGTTTGGCTAAAGATGAAATTTTTATGTCATCTGTTATTGTAAGAAAATCTACCAACCTAGACTTGAACAATGTAATGGGGTGCATAACACAACACTGAGTTTTAAGGCCTTTTTGGATTCTTTTTCCCATGATTTTCATATTGGTAATTGTTATTCAAGACGTCAGCACATGATCACTTACACTTAGTGATGTGCTTTGATCAGCTGCCCTCGCCTGCTTCTTGCACACTGTGAGTGCTGGCTGCTACAGTGAGCTCTTGGTTACTGCATTTAAGTCACTTTGCAGAGAGGTCTGACTTCTTTGGAGAGGCAGCTGGATAGCAATGAGTCAGTGGCTGCTGGATCTGCTGGGACCTTATCCTAGTGAACACTGGATTAATTGCTAAATCTGAGAAAAAAGCTTCTGGGGAGGTGAAAACTCATTTTTTTGTTTAAGAGAAGCAGCTTTTTGTTGCTTCTGGCTCCAGAGTGAACTTGCAGGAGCAAATGCATGAAATATACTTGGCTATTCCTGTGATTAAATATTAACCCTCTTGTTTGAACCACCTGTGTAGAAAAAAAAGCGTCTCTAAAAAGTCTCTTTTTAGACTTGTACTAGTTTTGGCAAAGTATGCCCTCTGTTGTAGTAGTAAAGAGAAATTTAGGAGAGCCCTGAGTGATAAATACCCAGGAGGAGGGAGGAAAAATGGTGCAGCACTATGTAGCAGAGCTCTGGAAGCAGACATCACTGGAAATAAAAGCAAATTAATCTAGATAAACATGAAATAGTCAGCATAGCTAGGAAAGAGGACATGGCCTTTTGTTTCACTGCTTTATGAATAAAATGTAAGGTGGGAAGCTGGAAATGAGCTGGGTTCACCTTCCTCAGCAATATATGGAAGTGCTCTCCTGTAGCATGAGGAATAATATTGGATCATTTTGTTCATTCAAATAGTGTTCCTCATGTTCTGCCTTCTCACTGATGAAATTGGCTTCTGGTTACTCAAATTTAAACCAAATTCCAGTCACAGCCAGTGCAGTCTGTGCCAACACACATACAAGCAGTTCCTGTCTAGGTGTTAATTGCTCCCTGTTAAGAGTTTAGTGGACATAAATGAAAGGAGAGCAAGGTGTGCCCTGCAGTGAGGGACTGTGCTGGTCATTTGGCCAAGACAGAGACTGGTTGGACACAGCCAGGTGAATCAGCCAGGTGACACTGGGACCATGGGGTCAGCCCCAAGAATAAAGCAACAGCAGACAGATGTACAGACCTGGGGTGTGTACTGCAGCCCTGGAAAGGTGACTGCAGCTGGCACACAGGTGTGATGAGAGACCTGCTGCTCAGAGATTGCTTGTGAGGCTTTTTCACACTGCTTCTGGCCATTACAAATGTGGGAATTTGAAGTCTGGTACTTAGCAAGCACTGTGGAGTGTAGTGCCCTCTTAGCCAAGGTTTACACTGCTGACTGTTCTCTCAGCTAAGTTTACATCTGGTGTGGAGACCAGTAGGCAGATGCTGAAATAGTAATTTTACCTGCCCTATCTATTGCCCTTCTTCTGTGTACTGTGTCTAGAATTGTAGTTTTCATAACATTTTCTTTCTAACACTCTTTTTTCCTTATACCTGAAAAGAAAAGGAAACATCCCATATAGCCCTTGGGTGCCAGAATTATCTTAATTCAGTTAGTCCAGATCTCAGTCCAAATCCTTTTGAATTATTTTTTCAGAAGAAATTGTTAGCTTGAAAAATCTGGAGAACTGCACCATATCTGCAGCCGGGTGCCTTTGTTTAATCTACTCAGTGACTCTACAATACACAAATTAGCTCGTTTAATATGAGGCAGTGTAGAGGAAGCTGGAATCATTTGTCCTAACAGCTTTGGGGGAGATTATCAAAAAGAACTACAACTGGAGCCTAGAGGGAAGAGAAGGAAAATCTGTCCAAATTCTCCAGACTATCACTGTCTGTAGGAATTACTGACTATGGTAACACATAGGAGGTTTCCCTTCAGAAAAAAAGGAAGTGGTGTCCCTTCTTTGGATGACTTCCCTAAGTACAGTTTCTGCTGTGCCAGAAAAATGAAGATGTGTTCAAGATGAAAATTTCTTGCCTGGACAGAAAAAGATGCATCCAATACCACACAAAAAGGGCAGTTTGGAAGTGTAAGAGGTCAACTTGTGGGAGAGGATGCCTTTCCACAGCCTTTCAGGCAGCAGCTGCCCACTGTGTGAGGAGGATTCAGTCTAGGCTTGTCCTGTCCTCATGACTCAAATCTTAAGTGTCCCTCCTTAACCAAGATTTCCACAGAAAATCTCAGTCTGCATTCCTTTGAAATGAAGGCACACAGCTGAGTTTTCAAAGCCATCAAAACCTACTTGTGCTCATGTCCTTAAAATCATTCTTGAAATGGCTTCTGGCATGGACTTGCAGTCAGTTTGTCAAAGACTTTCCTTTGTTTTCATTATGCTATGTGGAACCTCCCTCCATATCTCAGACAACAACATGCACAGGGCAACTGTGTTTTGAGGTCAGATGTAAATTTTCAGGATGGTTTTCCAGTGGACCTCTTCCTCCATTATCTCCACATGTCTTTTGGATAAGTAATTGCCCAGCTGTCTCTGCAAAGAGGCAGATCCTCACTACCAAGAGGTGCTTGCCTTCATTTGGTGACCATTTACCTCCCCTATGTTTGCTTCTCTGAGCTTCTTCAATCTTCCACCACTCACTGGCTTCACAATCTGACTGGGGTCTGTGGAATGTGGTCTGAGCAGCACCAAATCAAATATTGTGCTGGTCTTGGCTGGAGTAATTCTCTTCACAGTGACTGGTACAGGGCTGTGTTTCAGTTTTGTGCTGAATACAGGGTTGATAACAAAGAGATGTTTTTGTTATTGCTGAGCAGGGCTTACACAGAGCCAAGGTCTATTTTGCTTTTCATACTGTGATGCTGGGGAGGAAACTGGGGGTGCCTGGGAGGTTGGGAGGAGACACAGCCAGGACAGGTGACCCAAACTGACTAAAGGGATATCATATGACATCATGCTCATTATATAAAGTGGGGTGTCACTGGACGTTTTAGTGGGGTGTCACTGGACATTTTATAAGTTTCTTATATGCAAACTTGCTGAGTTTTTCCTTCCATGGGAAAGCTCACGTCTGAGCAGATTTCTGTAAAAACAAATCTTTGTGTGTGTGGTTTCAAGGACATAGCTGTTCTGTCTCCCACAGAGGAGATGAGAACGGTCTCTCTTTCTTAACCTATGAGATGGACAATTCCTATCTTGGAATTCTAAGCATTCCAGGAGTCTTGTACTGACCATGAAGAAGAAAGCATGTTAGCTCTGAACGTGGGCACCTATAGTCCAAAATCCTTCTGAACAATGGAGTCATTTTAATAAATAATATGAGCCTTCTGATGTTGGAGTCAAAGAGTCCTGATTCATCACCCCACTCGGGAAGCAACTGCGACAGTGGGGGAAGAAGGACAAAGGGAGGGACATTTGGAGTGATGGTGTTGGTCTTCACTGTTACATGTGATGGGGCTCTGCTCTCAGGGAGATGGCTGAACACCTGCCTGATTCCTTGTTTTGCTTGGCTGTGTGCAAGACTTTTTCTCTCCCCATTAAACTGTCTTTATCTCAGCCCATGAGTTTCCCACCTTTCACCCTTCTGATTCTCTGCCCAGTGCCACTGGTGGGGAATGAGCAAGCAGCTGTGTGGGGCTTGGCTGCTGTGTGGGGTTAAACCACGGCAAACAGCTGCATTTTCACCATCTCTGCAGGTATATAGGCACCCCTAGTTCCCACCCTTGCCTGCAGGACCGTGGTTCCTGCTCTTAAGGGCAGTCATCTCTTGGGCAGGGACTCACCTGTTCAGACCCTGAGTGACCTTGGGGTGTGCAATGAAAGAACAGGACCCATGGAAGGACCAGAAATGTTAACAATCACAGACCTGTTTCATATATGCCTGCAGATTTAGGCAGGAGTGGGTTATTCAAAGTGTTCCACGAGCCTCGAGTCATCAAGGAAAAGTTCTCATTTTGGCACTAAGATGGGAGATGCTAAGCTCCTTTGAAACTCTGGCTGCAAATGTGGCTGTGGGAGGAGCAGGACTTCTGGTGCTCCCAAGAAACCTAAGCCTGAAATGTATGAATGGGACCTGAGTGCTGCTGGGAGAAAGTCTGATATGGCACTGGGTGCTGAGAAGTAGAAAATGTGACTTGGAGCTGTACTTCAGCCATGGCTCAGAGCTGTGAAAATGGGTATCAAAGGACACTGTTGTGTCTGAGCTGTCTTTCACATGCTCATCATGCTGGCACGAGTGATTATTTAATATGGAGCACAGCAGAGAGGTGGGTGATGCCACGTGAAGGCAGCCAGGGGCCAGGGTGAGTGCTGACAGAGATACTGAGAGTGCTGAGGATAAAGGCAATGCTGCCTGAGCCCAGTTTTGTGCTCTGAGTAGATAGTACTATACAGAAAAGGCTAAAAAAATTATGCTTGAGTCCTCTATTAATTTAATACTTTTACTTAAAAGCGGAAAAACCAACCAACCAAACAAAAATCCCCAAATAGACTTTTAATCTTCATAAGTGCAGATGATCTGTACATTCCACAAAAGAGAGCTGTAGAAAACACACACACACACCTTTTAACTAGTGAGCAATTTAAAGACTAATAGGATTCATCCATAATTACATAGTTAAGTAAAATTTATGTATGAAGGAATTAACTGATTTCCCTGAGGGCAATATAAACCATAGAGACAGTGCTCTCATTTAAAAGTACCATCTCAATGTTAAAATACTTTGTCATTCTTCTGTAGCAATGGTTAGGTGCTGTGAGAGCCACATGGAAGTTTATTTACTGATCCACAGACAACTGATAACAGATCTCTGCTTTGTTTGGAATAGAAAACTTGAACAGCTTGTCTGCACCTCTCCACTCGGACATTAAATCAACATGGCTCTATTAGTGGCCCTAGGATGCCAGCTGAGCCATCTCTAAGCCTGTCACCGTGATGTCTTCATCTGTAACCAGAGCAGACGTGAGCTCCTGGCAGCTTTGGGAGGTGACAACAAATCCAATTAGCTCCTCTCCATGGCGCCACAATACTCCTGTGAAACGGCCTGACAGGGAGGGTGGCTGCAATACCCTGCACAGTGGGCCATATCCTTCGTATTAAAAAAACAAAACAAAACAAAACAAAAAAAAAATCTACCAACTATTAATTGCTGGAGTGCCTTTCCAGGCGGTTGCTGGAACCTTGTGCACAATCTGGTCAGAAATGTGAGCTGTCCTGGAGGGCTGGATCATGCACAGCTTGGGGAGGGCTTTGCGAAAGGATAAAATGCTCCAAGAGGATAACTGTGTGCCAGCACTGTCATCCCCCTCCCTCACTAGGAAATTTTGGTCTGGAAATCATGCAAAAGCCAACCCCTTTCTGCTCCAGTCCCATGTTGCATAGAGAAGGGGGCTTTTGGTGCCTGGAGGTGGTGTGTGCTCTGTACTGTCTCTTTTGGCTACAGTGTGAGCCAAATGAAAGAAGCAAACTCCCCACTCTAGACTCTGTCTGCTGGAAGGAAAGTAGGGGCTGTTTGTAGGATGTAGGATTTGGAAGCAGCCAATTTAGCAGAACTCCTTGAGCATTGACTGGGAGGGGCTGGTAAGGCTGCTCAAAAGTTAAGGCTGGGCAGGTTGAATTCGGACAGTGGTACTTAAATCCAGCTTCCTTCCTCCCAAACCAGTTAGCAAGTGCAAAGAAATATCTCACATGCTGATTAAAAGTTGCTGATGTCTCATGAGGCATAATGCATTAAGTAATTTAATTCTTTTATGCTTTCACTAATGCAATATTCTTGCTTTTTCTGACCAATACTTCCATCTAAAAGTGCAAGGTGAATTAGGCTAGGGAAAAATAGAGACTGAATTTAGTGTCCTCTTGAGTGAGAAACTAATTCTAGTTTCCTCTGTTTTGTTCTCAAGGTCACAGAGGCGATGAGTAAAGCCTGTGCATCCCTGCTGCTGAAACATAGTGCACTTGAGATGCAAGAATGCTACCCAGTGTTTGTGTTCTGGCATTATTCAACATCTTTCATGTAGGTAGATTCTGTCTGTTTCAGCTCTGGAGGCTATTAGGAATCATTGTAACCATAAGCTCCTTTTAGAGAAACAACTCAAGGTAGTAACTAGCTTGGATTTCTCTATATCCAGTCAAGTGGTGAGCTTGCAGTTACATCAGGATGTCTGTGCTACCCACAGCCTAATGAATGTGGTCACTAAACTAAATCAAACATCTCTAACACCATTAATTCCCGGTTCCAAGTTAGAGAGGATGTGCCTGTTTGCACATCTTGAGTCTGTATGGATGTGTAATGCTAACAGAACTGATTTACAGGTGACTGAACTCATGGGCAGGAGGCAACCAGCAAAGCAACAGTAAAAAGGTTTCATTGCCACATATCTGCAAACTTGTTTGAATGGAGAATCTTAATTTCTCCAAGGAGAGTGTGTTTTAAATCCAGGCAGGAGATAGCATTCACCTGGACCCTGGATCTGTCTTATCTGTGCAGTTTCTGGTGATGGGGGTGTTCAGTGCAGAGAAAACCAGCTCAAAACCTGCAGAAATGGTGTTGGGAGGAAGCACAGTATAGCTGTTTCCAACAACTTAAATGTGCACTTTTTATCTGGTTCTTCTGGTGCTCAACTTCCACGCTTTAAAAGCGTAGTGAGATCTCTGAATATTTCAGCAAAAGTCATGATTTTTGAGGATGGATTTCTCCAGGGAGAGCATATTGCAGCAGTGTTTGCCTCCCAGAGCCAAGCACACACTCCAGTCAATGGGTAGCAGTTGGCAAGCCACCTCTCCCTTGTCAGGAAGCCAGTTGTTCTGTTGTCTCCTGCCACATCCCTGAGGAATACCTGTGGGCACTGGCAGCCACACAGCTGAGAGAAAGAGAAAAAGGTGTAACTGGGATAAAACAAAGGATTTTTTTTTTTAAACAGAAGCAGCTTGTTGCAAATACACATTGTTAAATCAAACTCATTCCAGATGAATTGGGCACAATATCTAGGCATGTGGCTGGTTTACAGAGCAACCAAACACTCAGTGAGCTTTGGAACTAATGGACTGGTTTTGGAAAACAATAAAGTGCTGCCAGGCCCAATTATTTTCAGCAACATCTTTCTGTTACCAAAATGTGTCAGTGTGGACTTTGGCCTGCTTGGTAAGAGATACAGTGAGCTCACTGATGAGCAAAATCCAGACTGCAGGCTTTGAAACAGGCCTGCACACTATGGAGGGCAGGATACTTTCCCTGGTCATCAGCACAAGGCTGTGTCTTAACCAGCAATTAGCAGTGGTAGTGGTTAAGCCCAAGTTTTATTTTAAGCAAATTCCACATATGCTGTGTGTAACTGCAGTAAGAAGTTGAAGGAAAGCCTTGCATTCCTCAGGATGAGGTTACAAACAGGTGATGGGATTTAAGGTCTTAGCTGTCCCAATTCTGGATACACATGGACTGCCATTAACACAGCAAAGAGAAAATTTCACGGAGAAACAGTTCTGGAGATCTAGAGAAGGTTGTGAGACCGTAGAGCTGATTTGTTGGGGAAATATTCCCAGCACAGTTCACATCACAGGATGCTCAGCTGGTCTTACTTAACCACAAACATCACAGTCAGGCCAGCTCTGCCAAGACAGTGGTGGCTGGTGTGGATACTTTGCAGTAAGTGTCATTGATGCAGTTTGTGAGTCAGCTGAGAATTTACACCATTGTGTTTTAAGGCAAGAATTTGTGGGGTTTTGATGGTGGCAGCTGAATTTTGCTTTGCCAGCTTAGGGAGACCGAAAGGATGGCTATAAAATGAGACTTGATGATTGCCACTTCTGTACTGGGCACCACAAGAAGCACTGAAGCCTTTAATGAGCCTCTGTCTCCTACCCTTCTCAAAGTTGCACACCCATAGTGTGCTTACAGACAAAAGTGCCCCAAGAATGATGACCTGATGCACAGCAGGAAAGGAGAGCCTGCTGTGAGACCTTGGCAATGGGAAATAGAACGTGCTTTTGTGTTTATTTTATCGTCTCCTAAAGTCCAGCTTTGATGAAGACTGGAAAAAAAAAGAGGCTGGGCATAAAATACTGAGTCTCACAAAGCACCTGGACACTGAAAATGAACACTGAGATTGCAGAGACTTGGAATAGAGAAACAAGAGGAAGTCCAGATATATTCTATATGAAAAATCAGAGGGAAAAAGAGAAGATGTTGGTAGAGGGACAGCAGAAAGATCTAAAGAGCAGAGGAGAAGTGCAGAAGTTTTTTAAGTGGGCTGTGAATGGAGGGGATCTCTCATTTGACAGCTGGAGGTGATAAAAACATGAGAGAAGGAGATTAAGGAGGAAGAACCAGACATGAGCTTCTAAGGCAGGTGCATCAGAGAAGCATGAAGGTGCCTTAAAAAAAAAAAAGAAAATTATTATTGTATGGGGCCCTGAACCACCTGGTCTAGTGGAAGATGTCCTTGCCTATGGCAGTGGGATTGGAACTAGATGATCTTTCAGGGCCCTTCCTACCCAAACCTTTCTATAAGTCTGTGATTCTGCTTCCTGGAGCTTTTGCACCAGCAAATGGCATTGGCTACACAGAACACTCCAAACTACTACTCTAGCAGACCAGTACAATTTTGAATGCACATACTAAAAACTCTGACTTTCAGCCGTTCTCTAAATATTAAGTAAATATCAGCAATAATTATGTTTCTTGAGAAATCTTTTCATTTGATAGAACTTGCATGAAAGCAAAACATATGGCTTCAGTTATTGAGAAGTCTGAAAATATTAGCTGCCTGGATTATCAGAGGAGCTGACAAACAATTCTTGAGACACTCTTTAAAAGGAAATTTGAAGACAAAATTATGTCCTCTGAGGACTGAAGGTCTTCTCTCCTCTAGAGGTCTCTGAGCTACTGCTTTACAAAGATTTGACAGCAAACTGTAGGTTTTTCTTGGAAAACCCTCTTCAGCTCTCATCTGTCCAAGACAATATTTGCTCTGTCCTGAAGAAGGAGTTCCTAAATACAGTCATTGTCTTCTTCTTTGTGGGCTATGGCCAGCTGTGACTGGGACTTTCTTACTGAAATCTCTGATACACACACTGTGGGTGATGGTGTTTGCATAGTCAGTTGTAATTTCAAAGCTATTAATCAGAACAGTCAGTCTGTGAGCATTCCCAACCCATTTAAAGGTTGGAGAGGCATCTCACAAGAGCTGGCATTAGTCAAGCAGCTCCCTCCCCTCAGCAGACAGAGGGTCTGTTCTGATAGCCTCAGGGAACCTGTAGTTTAAATCAAATGGATTTTGTTGACTCGTTTTCTTTGCATGAAGTTTCTAAATGTGTCAGAGGTATCTGCCTCTGCTGGAAGCAGGGGGTGGTTTACTCAGTTGTGTCACCAGACCTATGTCCCACTCTGTGATTTCCTCTCTTTAACTTGAAGAGAAGTCAACAGTTTCAGAAGCTATAGTTTTACAGTCTCCTGGGCTCTCTTGCAGCTTTTGCTCCTGGTAACTGTGGAATCCAAGCTTTAAAAAACAACCTGTTCCAAAATGGGAGTCTTGGAAAAGTATAGTGTTGTTATGGAGCAAAGAGTTAGCAAAGATGGTGGCACATCCAAGGCAATTTCCCCTTGGTTTTTGGCCAAACCCTCTGGTACTTATGTAGATTACTTATGTAGAGAAATGTTCTCTCTTTTCTCTATGGTATTGCAACTCCTCCTAGGCTCTAGGTTCTTTTAGGCAAAGAAACATAATTGCACAAAAATCATTACTTGAATCACAGCCCTAAGTTTCATCCAGGACAACAACTTCAAGGAACACTCATTTTTCGAAATGTTCTCTTCTTCCCAGGCTTGTTTCCATCCACCTAAATGCGACCTTCATTGTAACATTGCTGTGTAACATGGCTTGTAACATTGCTGTGCTGAGCACTTGCGTGGCTCTTGTGCCCAGGAGTTCCATTCACACCGACTTACCTGCTCTAGGGGACCACAACAATAACAGTGGTTTTCTCTGGTTAGCTAGCAAACACAGCAAGGAGAATATTGTCCAGTAATCCCTTTCCTAGTTGGACTCAATGATCTTGGGGGTCTCTTACAACCTTAAGCCTTAACCTGGTTCTATGATTCTATAAATCTTGTTCAAACTGATGTTCAATTGTTTCTTGCTCTGAAAATCATTTGCCTGGAGTTAAGATGCTCATATAAGATTATTTAAGATGCATGAGTGAAGCAATGGAGAGAATTTCATCTCCACTTGAGCCCCTTGGCACTGATTTAGGTGGTTTGTTCTTGCTTCCTCCTTAGCCTTGGTTCAAAAAAACACTTTGATCCATGGCACAGCTTCTTCAGAAGAGGGGGAAGTGCCCCTGCCTGGTGACCAATTGCTCTGTTGTGTTTCCCAAAGGAGTTTACTGATGAAATACGGTGCAAATATCCCTCCAAGGGGCAGGTGCTACAAGGCAATGCAGTTCAGTTCTGTGTGGTGCTACCAGCTCTCAGTGCCCAAGCAAAAAGTGTCATGTTCATGTTGCAGCATTGCATGTGAGGAAAAAATCCCTGTACCTTTTGCAGAATAATGGGACTTTCTACATCTTCCAAAACATGGGGTATTCACAGTGATTGCTGGGGATGAGGTGCTCGTCTTGCCTTTACATGTTTCCAGGAAGAAGCTGAGTATCAAAACTCTGCTAGGTGGGTTTAGAGAGCCTTTCTTCCCACCCTGGAGGCTTCATAGCTTCTGGCAGCTTTGGAAACAAGCTCAATCAGGATTCAGTCTCAGGCCTCTCACCTGGGGCTATGCAACATTGCTTCCAGACCACTGAGCAATTTTGTAGGTGACTTCCAAACATGCAAAGAAAATTAAACGATTCCTTCGAATATCCTTAGCCAGAAGAATGGCTCAGAGGGTTATTGAATTTTTCTTTTTTTCTTTTTGAATGCACAGTTCTTGTTTATTTGAATGCTGCATCTAAGCTGAGAGAAAAGGCCGTTGTGCCTTTGATTGGATTGGAATTTTCTGCACCAGCATTGGCCAAAGGCGGTCGTTCCCTCGCACATGACGCAACGGGGAAGGGGGGAGGGGGAAAACCTGACAGACAAGCAGACAGATCAAACACAACACTTCAAAGAGAAGAAAAAATGCAAGAATGGAGCAATCCGGCACTACAGTCCCTCAATGCTGTGAAACAAAGCAGACAACCCTCTGCACATGGCCATCCCTGCCATCCAGAGACTGAGGCTGTATACATGAGATCTTACCAAAAGCACTAGGGAGTGGTCTCTAGTGACTACATGACCAGTTATTGCACTATCCGTGCTCAGACACTCTGAGGGGCTAATTAGTGCTTTTAATATGTAAATCAGAGCCTGAACAGATTAAATCTAGGGAAAAAATAACCCAGCTGCTGAATATGTTGTTTTAATTATTGCTCTAAAGAAAATATGGACATGGCTGAAGATGATGACGGAGAAGAACCTCTCATACTGCCTTGTAGAAGGTGTCCCTGAACTTTGGAAACTAGTAGGAGAAGCTTGGTGCTGAGCTGGAGCAGAGGAGGAGCAGCAGGAGCACATGCAAGGCCAGCAGAGCCCTGCTGACTGCAGGCTCTGTCCCAACCCTGGGTCCACCAATGCACTCAAACACTCAGTTGGGATTTCCTCTTGCTGGGTATTGTTGAAACATGGGGAAATAGCTATTCCCTGCCCCATAAAGATATTTAGGGGGAGGGGACAGAAGGATTGATACCACATGTTACACTGCAGAGATGCAAGTCTGTAGCCCGTTCACCTCCAGACGTATTGCATCCTTCACGTTACAAGGGGACAGGTCTTGGAAAGGAATAAATATTTGATTTTCTCAGGCTGAAGGCAGAGCAGAGAAGGAGAATTTAGTTAGCATGGCCAGGAAATAGAGATTAAGAAGAATGGAAGGGGGGAAGGGGCAGACTGGATGATTACTTGTGTTTGATATAAAAAGCTCTAAGCAGGAAAGAGCTATTAACTTTTGTTGAGCTGTGTCCACTGATACTGGAAGGAAATAATGTGCACAGCAAGTCTGGACTGCAGTGCTCTCTGCCAAGTGTGAGTTGAGAGGAGGAAGTTTGCTTTCCAAGAAAAACTTTTCAGAAAGGAGGGCATCTGTATGCCTCAAAGGCCTCTTGCGTTATTCAAGTCAGAGCTGCCTTCCAACCTGCCTGAAGGAATTCAGAACAACTTTCCTCTGTGTCAGTTGCTAAGGCTCTTTTGCAGCCTCTAGTGAAGTGAACATTTTTCTGTGGATCAATTTTTAGCTTCTGTCAGTATTGAAACTCTGAACTTTTTTGCAGAGAGCAAGGGAATAGCAGGTAATTATGTTTCCTTTGAACATACATGGCCTTTTATCTGTGCCCTTCTGCCTGCTCATCTGCCTGTCTCCTTATTTACCTGTGTACTGTAATTAAAGACTGGGAGTTGAGGGAGATAAAAATTTCTTTTCCCATTCTTTTCTTCTCTCCCCCTTCATTCTGCTAGTGTCTAATATGGATGCATTGCTTGAAACAGATGGTAAAAAATGTCTTTTATTATTATTCTCTCAATATACATGTAGAGATACATGCACACATATCTCTGTATATTTAGACATAAGACTGTATGTAACCAGATCTGTTAAATCATATAATAGACACTTCAGTAGAATATTCCATCAAGTGATCCAGATCAACTATATGAACTAAGTTCACTGCTCTACATTGTCTGGAATATAGATATACCTTCCTGATAATTTTTGCAATGCTGTTTTAATGGAGCACAACTTACCCTTCTCTTAGTTCAGTCTTTCCTCCTGTTCCTTCTATCCTCTGTCTCCTTTATGCTGCACTGTGGATGCCCTAGAAGGCAAATGTGCATCTCCAGAACCATTTTTGCTTTAACCCATATAACAGAGTGACTGTGGGATGTGATTTTCTCAGTGTCAACTCTTCCTTCATAAATTAAGATTGTCTTCAACGGAGCAAATCTGCCCACCCCACAATAACCTGTCTACCTTGAAACCTTCTAACTCCTCAAAGGGACAGAGGAATTAAACACAAGACAAGAACTTATGAAATCTGTGTGTCCCATGCTGGCTTTGCCACTTTTCTCCTCCATGACCTTTGATTAATCCATTGAGTCAGGTCGATGCTGTGCAGTGGCACATGGAGTATCTCTGCTATCTCTGTCTGGTGCTCCTGTTAGTGAAGTGCAGCACCTTGCCAAGGTTCCAGCTCTGGTAGCACTGTACCACTGAGAGCTAATTAGTTCAGTGTTGGTGACACTGAAGTGGATCTTCTGACCACTGAGTGCACAAGAGTCACAACTGGTGCAGGCACATCTGCAGTGTTAGTGTTGTCACTGGAAATGTACCTTTGGTTTCTGTGTGATATCTGTGGCTAAAAAGCCAGTCACTTTTGTTGATTTTAATACCTGATGTCTTACTACACAGACACTTCCAGTTAGTGTGGGCAATTTTCCTTTTCTAGAAAAAGACCATGAGTACTATAAATTTCAATTTAGTGTATTAGTTTGATAGTGTTGTTCCTCTCCTTTTAGCCTTGATACAGAGTTCTCCACGTGTGCCCAGTACTTCCTAGAGAGACCAAAGACAACCTGACTATCTTAAGGAGCTTTTGCTCCAGGTGTCATACAGCTGACAAACTTAGTGATGAAACACCAGGAAAGCCAGGGATGGAAAACAAACAAGGCTCCTTGTTTCCTCAATGATCTTGTAATATTTTTTGCATTATAAGCATTTATTTTGCCATAAATACAGGTGCACTGCTGTGGGAGGAGGACCAAAGAATGGATATATCAGCCTTGAAGGAGGATTTTCTTTCTGATAACAGAAAGTGTGAATGCCAAGGAAGGTGTTTTGAGCTAAAGTTACCAAGGGAACTCAATGCCCATCTGTGTGTTCCACCAGCAGTGAAGTGTTATCCATAAACCCCATCCCTTCTTTGAGAAATCTAGAAATAGTGGTGAAAATGTCTCCTTGTTAGGGGCTGAACTTATTGGGACTTTGGGGTGACATTTGCCAGGTCATGAGGCTAAAATGTAACTTTTGGGAGATCTCTCCTTTTAACCTCTCTGGCCAAAGCTGCAGCCTTGTAAATCACATCTCTTTGGTGCTGCTATTAGTACAGTGATTGATTATCTCCACATGAGCCTTCTTTGAACTTTGGATAGTGTGCTCCTTCTAGCAAAATCAACATCTCTATTTGATCATGCTGCTTTTCTTGCTAGGTCTTGCAGACTAGGACAGTTCCTAATTTTTCTAACTATTAAGTAAGACAGAGATTCCCCATGAACTTGGTATTGTTTTGTATGTTCCTGCAGTGGCAGACCAGACCAGAATGCTGCAGAAGCATCCATTGCAGCTGATTTTTGTCAGGTTTCTCATGGACTACGTCCAAGTGGAGGATTACTGACTAATTCTGCAGGATAATGTCCTGAGATTCACAATGCCATGAAAGAAATCTCAATTGTTTTTGTCAATTTTTTGCATTCTTGTAATTAATAAACAGATACAAGCTGCTGAAGCAGCCAGTCCTCTATCATTTACCTGTACCTAAAAATAATTGCTAGAAATGATATTTTGCTGATATTTCAAATTCCACAAGTGCAAAAGAATTAATTCACACTAGACACTTTCCATTTTAGTGTCTGTACACATATATATAAAATATAACCACATCCATATTTATAAGTATGAAAATGAATATATTTTGTACCCAGAAATATTCCCATGTACCTTTTGACTTGTCATTGAGAAATGCACACAGTACTCAACAGTAAGAAGTAAAAGCAG
The DNA here is from genome assembly GCA_013396995.1 of Dicaeum eximium. Taxonomy (NCBI): domain Eukaryota; kingdom Metazoa; phylum Chordata; class Aves; order Passeriformes; family Dicaeidae; genus Dicaeum; species Dicaeum eximium. The sequence continues at coordinate 335,975 of VWZP01002662.1, forward strand.
CAGAGGTGATATCTCAGGGTTTGCTGTCCCCACAGATTCATTGTGTGGTGGGGGTGGCCCTGGCAGGTGAATGTCCTTGAATGAGTGTCCTGAAGCTGCAGCTCAGGGTTTTTTGTGATGCTGAGGGACAGTCCTGCTACATCTCCTGAACAAATTCCCACCTGAGCACATGAGAATGATGTTCCCATTCCAAATGACAGAGGTGACCCACACCTGTGACCAGGCTGAGGGACCTGAGAAGCTGTTCAGCTCTCAGGACCTGATGCCATAAAAATAATCAAGCACATGTTTAACGTTAAGCATGTAAGCCTACTGTCTCAAACCCACCCTGTCCACTGTCTGACCAAGCAGTCTGTGCTTCTTTGTCCCCTCAGATCTTTATGGTGTCCATCCTTTTCTCCTTTAGGGGAAAGGTTCACTTCTCTGCTTGCCAGCCAGAACTATGCCCCAAATAATTAAGTGTAAAAAAGGGTAGCCTGCTGAAAGCTATGACAAATAATGCTATCAGAGAAAAATTGTGTCCAAGCACTTACTTTCTTCCTCAAAATATTTTCTCTACAAAGCTAGTCATTTCATTATATATATATTTATTTTAATGAGTGACCAAATGCATTCAGCTCTCTGGGGCAGTGTGATGTGTATCTCTGTGTTAGGATAAATCTATGCACACACACACTCACTGATAAGATGTGTCTTTTCTCTTACACTGAGGGATGTATAATACTTCCTGGGAAATTTTCCCCCCCCCCTGTATTACAAAAGTATAGAAAGCATTACTATATCTCTGAGAACTATTTCATGCTTTAGCTTGGCCAAGTGTCTGCAGGCAGAGATAAGCTATGATTTCCCATTTTTCTCTACAAAATTAGTGATCTAAAAGCACAATAAAACCATCACCTCGTGTCACCAGCAGGAATAGTGGAAAGAATTAAGTTTAAAAAAATATTAATATAACAAGTCTTAATGGGGAAAAATTGAATAATACATGTGTGTGGGTTCTCCACGGTTTGTGGGTGTTTTTTTTAACTTGAAAATAGTTTTGAGAGAAAGATAAATTTCTGAGCTTGTGGAGAAGGATTCACAGAAAATTAATTCAGTGAAAAAAAGGATGGCCAGTAGCCAGCAAGAATTTGAAGCTTATATTTGTGACAAAAAAAAAAAAAAAAAAAAACAACAAAGGAAAAAAGTAGTTTAGGGGAATCTCTCTAATCTTTTTAATTTCATATTTTTAGATTGCTCTTTACTGTCTGGAAAATGCCCTTGGTAACACATCTCACAGGTAATAATTTACAGGGGTTATTTTGATGCTATGTTTCAGTTAAACTGTTTTTAAGGCAAAATCATACTCAGTTAAATAGTTGTAGGGTTGTTTTTTGTTTGGTGCTCTTTTTTTTTGTCAAATTTTAATACCTGTTTTTTAAAGCTCAGAACCAAACTGGTTTTGTCCCCTGCTGGTGAGTTTTGCAGAATAAGTAAGGAAAGAAAATGCCTTCCACCAACACAGAACGTTGGCTCTTAGGGGGTAAATGTGGGGCTCTCCCCACTCCTGAGCTTTTTAGAGGCTGAATATGCCCCTAACTTTGCACAAAGCCTGGCCCGAGGAACAAAGGCTGTGGGCCACCACCGGGAAGTGGAATTAGTCCTCTCCACAGCCTTCCCACTGTGGATGCATGCTCAATTCCCGGATAAATGCACCTTTTAAACTATATTAATGTAAAAGTTTTATTTGAAAGATGCCAGCTGTGGTCCTAGCCCAGGTTTATTCATGTGGGACATTTACTGGGTCAACTTAATACTTGACTACTGCTTATTATCCCATCAGTCTTCGGGGACAACCCATGATCTAATTGCCCGGCATTTATGTTGCCCTGGCAACTATAAATACAGAGTAATAATCCTTAAAGGGGCAGTGTAGAATTTCATGCCCCTGCAGTGAACTACACTTCATTTCCCAGAGCACCCTGTGTTTTTTAATTCAGTGAATAAAAATGTGTAATGAATAATTAATTATGTGCTTGGAGGCACAATAGCTGCCTACTTTTGAATATTCATCAGTGACATTATTAATTCACTAGAAATCCCAAGGAGCAGTGGGATAGGCTTTTAGCCTAGCTGGAGGACTTACAGATAATACTCTGCAACATGAACAAACTTTTTCAAGCAGACTTTTCTTTCTCAGAGTTTTTTAGATTTAATTTACATCTTAATAAAATAATAATAAAAAAAGTACTGTACTGGATGTAACCAAGCAGCAGTGAGTATTAGTTGACTGCAGTAAGAAATCCAGCAGTCTGTACCCCCTTCCACCCTGACCATTCCATGCCTGACCTCTGCCTTAGGTCCTGTGTGCACCAAAGCAAAGACAAACCTTGGGAGCATTATGAGTGAGACTGAAGGGAACAAGCAGATGGCCAATCATAATTTCTAATAATGTGTCAGGTTCTCTGATGAAAAACCATCTTATTTGCTCATCAAGAAAGTAAACATCAAAAAACCTGACTACCGAATATAACTTGTTTTCAGCCTACAAAGAGGATTTTTCTACTGTTGAATAAACCAGCAAGCCTTTTCTGGAGATAGGAGTGCAACTTTGCATGTCATCACGTTAGTCTAATGATGTTATTCCATTTAAAGCTGGGATTTATGCCAGGTGAAAGGTGATGCTGAAATGAAGAGACAAACCAATTTTTTTTTTCAGAGAAGAAATGGATTAATTAGAAAGAAATCTAAGGTTTTTCTGTGAATTTTCCTTCTTTCCCCATCTGATTTGCAATGCCAATGCAGTTGCAATGCAGTCTCTTTTCACTGCTTGTACCTAAGGCCAGACTGTGTGCTGACACAATTTCTTTGACTTGAGAGGGAATTTGATCTTCAGCGCTTTGGGCCAAACCTTGCAGAACCCTCTTCTCACAAATAGCCCACCTTAGGGTCTCGGGAATTCTTCTTCTGAGGAATTTTTAGATGAATATGTTGTTTCTGTGAGGATCAAAATTCATGGCTATAGTCACCCAAACTCCTGTAAAGCAATGTACTATCAGAACAAAATGTAGTTTAATTCTTCAGCCGGTCCAACAAACCTAGAATATCTGTAAAAAAATCTTTTTTTCCTCTAGAATTTGTTACTCAATGGTAATTCCTATTGGAATATTTAGAGGTCTGATTCTTCATTCATAAAGTAACAAAACTTTTAAATCCTTCAAAAAGCAATTAGATTGCTAAATCTCAGACACATTTTTAAAAATGAGACCTGTAATCCGCTGAGGATCTTAATGGAAAGAAATCATTATACCTAATTAAATTGAAAGTAGCAGGAAAATGGAGCTTACTTGGAGCATATGCTTGTAATAATTTATACCTGTGCTGTGACAGAATCTGCTCTACACAGGAGTGAAACCCAACACTTGTTTGGTTTTGGAGTCTCATTCTCCCTTCGCTTGACTTTGTCTTTGACCTTCTCTTGGCATGAGATGAGCTGTGCCTGCTCTGCTGCCCTGACCTCTGCTGATTCCCTCATCCCTCTGTCCTTTATCCCCCCAGAGACCTTCAGCACCAGCAACCAGAATGGTGCACCCACATTTAATCAGTTTGGATTCCATGCTGCAGAACTTGCCAACCACAGAGTGGTGGAAAACAGGAATTGCATACATGGCTAATGCAATAGAAAACTGACAAGCAATTCACTTTGTTTTAACCAGAAAGCCCACTTAGCAACAACATTATATATCTGAAATATTTGGGTTTATTTCCTGTACAGTCATGGTGTGTACACCTTTAACAACAGAACTGATACCATCCAGCTTGGTCACAGGTTAAACAACAGTCATTTTGCTCAGCAATTCAAACTTTCATTACAATTTGTAATGCAGCAGAACACTTGGGCTATGTAGTCATTTATTGCAGTGATTTGCATTAAAGAGTGTCATTGTATTACCTCTTAGCTTTGGTTGAGATTAGAAGTAATATCTACATTTATCTTTCACTCCTAGGAGTATAAAATTGTGCTAATAATAACAATAATAAAACTAGTTCCTAAAAGCAACTGAACTCTACACAGCTTTTTTCCTCTTTTTTTTTTTTCCTCTTTTTTATCTGCTCAAGTAGGGGAGTAGAAGAATCATGAATAATAAATATGGAGATAAGAGAACTGAAACTGGGAAATCAATTTACTGCAAAATATTTGCATATTTTATTAAAAGAAACTGTGCATAAACCCCACAACAGGGTGGAATGATTTATATTTTGATTTGATTTGTATACGTTATACCTCTGGGAGAACTAATGCAACTTAGTCATCCCTGCAGGACTTTTTTTTGGGTTGGGTTTTGTTGTTGTTGATGTTGTTGTCTAGTTATGAATATCTTAGACAAGGGAGCAGTAGGTCCCCAACGGAAATTTTAAGTCAGTTTGATGCTATGTGATATTTTTGGAACCTCACACAGTCAAGTGTCCAGGACTGTTCTAAGCAAACACCCAAGTGCTCTGGGGGTCTGCCTGCATCCAAACTAACTCCAGAACTGTGGCTCAGGTCAGAAGGTTTTCAGCTCCAGTTCTGTTTAAATGCTGCACCAATACACCCAGGCAGTACTGACTGTCTGTTGTTAGAAGTGCAAACCATGAACATAAGTGAGGTGTCTGTGCTCTCCTCTGCAGGTTAGGAAATATATCCTGTACATACGTTGGAAAAATCCTGCCAAATATCACAACATCTAACCTCTGAGCACATGTGCAAAGTGTCCTGGTAGGAGTGTGTTGGTGAAAAGGGAAGTCATGGATGTCAGAGCAGCTGTGCAGCTTGGGGTGCTGTGGCTTGTGCTGTGCAGGAGGACTGGGGTCCCACCGATGACTTCGGGACCTAAAGTTGGCAATCTCACAAGTCATGGACAACTACAGCCTTTTTTACAACAATATAATATTTAACGATTCTGTTGGAGTTCACAAAAGGGAGTTTTGAAATTTAGGCTGCTTTTTGTGATGGGTTTGGCTGAGGTAAAGTAAATTTTCTTCACAGTAGCTGGCATGGGGCTGTGCTATGGGTTTGTGCTGGAAACTGTTGATAATTCAGGGATGTTTTAGCTCTCTCTGAGCAGAGCTTGCACAAGGCCAAGGACTTTTCTCCCTCTCATCCCCCCAGCAAGTGAGCATGTGGCATGGCTGACCCAAACTGACCAAAAGCTTGTCCCACACCAAATGATGCCACTCTCAGTAACAAAACTATAGGGAAGGTTGGCTGGAGGGTACTGCTGAGGGTCTGTCTGGGCATCAGCCTGCTGGTGATGACCAATTGCTTTCATTTGCATCACTTGTCTTTCTTGGGTTTTATTTCTCCCTGTGTTATTTTCCTTTCCATTACCATTATTTTATTATTCATTATATTATTTTATTATATTGTATAATTATTTTTATTATTATGATTAACATTGTTATTATTGCTATTGTAATTATTTATTTATATTCTTCAATTGCTCTTATTTCAATCCCTGAGTTTTCTCACTGTTACTCTTCCTTCCAGCAGGATGAGGATACATGAGCAAGCAGCTGTGTCATGCTTTTTTTGCCAGTTGGGGTTAAACCACAGCACTTTTCTACAATAAAATATTGCCCAAATTATTTTACATATCATGCACATACTTCATACACACTAGTGCTCATCTGGTTATTTGGATCTTGAGGTCTTAAACTTTTGGAATTAGATAACAGAAAACATTCCCACTAAACATGGAAATCCTGTTACAGCTGTCTTTCCAATAACAATGCTGTCAGCACAACACACTCTCAGGGGTTGAAATTTGACTTGAGGAGTAGCAAAGAATAGGCAGGGCTGCTGTTCCACGCCATTTTCTGCCCAGGGAAAACACCTGTATAATATCTTGGAAATAAAAGGCATAAACTGATGTATTTTATGTGGACATTTACGTGGATAAAGGAGACAGAAAAGTCTCACCGTGCTGAACTTGGCCAAAAGGCAAATTTTGTCATTACTAATTGAGATATATACCTGTATGTACATATGTGGATGTATTGTTTTCCAGACGTATCTCACATTTAGAAATTTTAAATGCAGCTTAAACACACATGACCAAATTCTATTGCTGTCTGTGAAGTCAGGGAGTTCACATCAGGAAATCAGTAGTAATATTTCAAGAGCAGCTTGAGGTCTTTTCATGTTTCAGTACTGCCAGTGACAATATTTCTAGCAGCTTCCAGGGGGTCAGAATTGAGACCAGTGAGGACATGAAAATAATTCCAGGCTAATTTTTACTCTTTATTGCTCAGGCTTTGCTTTTTGTGGGACTGCCTAAAGTTCGTATATGTGCTCTTACAAGTTTCTTAACTGCTTATTGGATGTTTCAGTTTCAGAGATCAGAGCAGTTTCTATGTGCTTATTATACCAGTGAAAATTGATGCATTCATTGTGAAATATCAAGAAATGGCTTGTCAGGCACCTTATGAGTGTGTGAGCAATGAAATTCAGAAGAGCTTCATAACCAATCCTTGCCATGTATCCAGTTTGTTCAGCTCACTTCAGCTGGCTCCTAAATGTGACTTGTACCATCTGAAGGCTGTGAGGAGCCTCTGCAAGGAGCCATGGATGATTTGGTGAGGGCCATTTCATAAGTGCCTAAAGTAATTATCACCATCAGTGATTGCAAATTAAGTTACATGCATGTGTGTTTGCTAAAACATGTAATTCATAACTTTCCATATCCATGGTGCATTATATAGGACCACATGTTTCTGCAGGACTTTTAAAGATTTCCTTTTCCCCTGCTTTGTAACAGGATCTGTACTTTCAGATCTTGATATCTTTGCCTGCTTCATCTTGATTCCATGTGTAAATTACAGGGAAGTACCTAGAGCCCTGGGTAATAGCAGGGGGCTGCTTAGATGTGATAAGGCACCTAACCTGAAAATTGTGTGTTAGAGATTCCCACATGGCACCACAGCACAACCCAAACCAGCAAGGAGAGCCCACATACTCATGGCAGTAAAAAGTATCTGTCCTTTGGTGGGAGGACTATCCTGTTATGTCCTATTGGAATATGCAGGAGTCTTGTTCCTTCCTCTGATCAGCTATTTCCACAGAACTCATGGAGAGTTAGTATAGTCAATAGGATCTTTTAAGTAATTTTTCTTGAAGCTGACCACTAAGTTGCCATGTCATAAAGAGGAATGAGCCTACAAACACAAATTTGGAGAACACCTTAACTCTAATTTCCTGGGCAAATCAGACTAAGATAAATCCTGCAAATGCCGTGACCCCAAAGCTGACGCTAATCTGGGATTCAATAACAGAACTTAGCACACCAACAAAATAATTAAATAAATGTAGCCTTATCAGGCCTTGCCTGTGATTTCTAGTACTTCCTACTTGGTCATTTGAGGCAATCTTATGAGTTCCTTAAATTACATTAGCATTTCTACATCTATTTTGAAAGCAAATAGCAGTGAAAGTCAGTAGGACTTACAAGTACGGAACATGTTTTTCTTCTGGGTTGATTCATTTAAGAGCATCTGAAGGTGGGAAGGCAAAATTCCTTAATCCTGTTACCTCTGCATTTAGTGTAATACAGGAAACGAAGCAGAACAGAAGAGAATTCACAACTTTAAAGGAAGTAGGATCCATGTCTACATAGACAAGATTTCCTTTACATTCTCAGCTGTATGAATGGAAAAAATTAGGTTTGGATACTAAGGGTCAGTTGAGTTTAAATTTTCTTCCTAAAGAAGAAAAAGTTAATAATAAAAAGTTTCATGGGACCATGGATATTTGGAGCACTCTTACAGCCTTAACATGGTAATGGTGGTTTCAGTCCTCACTACCCACAGACATTTAATGCAAAATTGCTCTTCCTTTGTGCCTGTGCAACTACCCTCTCCTGCAGAGAGTGTCAGGCCCTGCTCTGCTGGTTAAAGAACATTTTGCTGCCTCTGCTATTTGCTCCTTTCAGCAGCTATTGTGGACTGAACTCTCAGCTCCTTTCACAGAGAAGTCATGTGGCAGAGTACATGGTTCCCAGGGTGGCACGGATGAGAGCAGCAGGTTTCTTTCTTATGGCCTGAGTTTGGCTAACGTCCTTATTCCAGTAACAGCCATTTTTGTTGCATCCAGCAAAATGCAGAATGTGAGTAACATGAGAAATCATAGTGAAATCAAGAAAAATTAGAGTCAGGAAAATAATCCTGAAAAATCAGCCCTGAAAAATCAATTCTGTTGCCAAAAAAGATTTTAACCCAATAGCTGTACCTATTAACTCCTTAATCTACCTCAAAGACCAACAATTTTGGGTGTAAGGGGTCTGAGTTTCAGCTTTAAGACTGAAGTTAGGGAAGAGGTAACAGCAGCTTGAAAATATTCTAACATATAGAATTTGTTCTTGAAATCACAGAAACAAGTTCCATATTTTTACTTCTGATTTGGTGCCTTGCAGCAGCACCATTTTCTGATATTAATGAGTTGATGGTTGGAGAACTTAGTTGCAGTGCAGCCTTTGATTTCATAAAACTCCTCCAAATGCCTCCAGCTAATTGTGTTTTCAATAATAAATTGTTGAAGAAATCTTGGCTTAGCTGAATTTACTTCAATATGATTTAATTAATGTGTTTAAAAAGCAGTATCCTGAGCAGCTTGGATTACTGGGTTGCTTATGTTATTTGCGGGCTCTACAGAGAGCAGTGACCCAGAATTTACAGCCTTCTTTCACACCATCTATTACATTGCAATGCCATCATTTAAAATAATGACATCCTCTTGCCTTCATACAAAATAATTTTTGCAGCTGTGGAGACTCTGACTAATAGGGACTTTTTTATCATATAGAAAGCAGAACTGAACATCAGTGACGTGTTTGCAAGCTTGACTGATGTACAGAGACCAGAGTCTATTACAGATAGGTGAATTACAAAGCTCCAGAGCCAACTCCCCTTTTCCAGTTACAGGAATTTTGAGGGGATTTGTACCAATATTACTTATTCATTCTATTCACATGTTCTGCTTTGACTCATGTTTAGACTCCTGGAATTTATCCACTCTCCCTTTTATTACTGGAAAACCTGATGCCATCACAGCCACTCTCTTCTGCCTTTCCCAACCTACTTACCCAGCCCTTCCACACCAAGTAATTCTGGTAAGACCTAAAATAGCAATACAGTTTTTAGGAACAGTGGTGTTTGGCCTGCAATTCTCCACCAGAGCTGCAAGGCACAGAGATGTCATAACATGGAATTCACAGATTAGCATTACCCGATAATGGATGTGATCTGCTGGACAATGTGACATCACACTTTAGAGACAGAAAATTTGCTTGCTAGGAGTAAAAAAGCCTTTGGTCCAGGGCACGGAGCTGTTATTTATAGCTTATTTTAAACAGAGAAACACTGTTGTCAGTTCTCTGAATTACCAAGAGTTGCAGAAGTCTTAGCAAAACAGTTTTTCTAAGACTACATAGATGTTAGATATTAAATAAACATCTCTTTTGAGTATAAGGTATTTCACTCCCCTCTACACCTCCTTTTTAACACACCAGAGAATGCCTGGAAAGAACTGTCACAGCTATAGTTTTATTTAGTTCTCTGAACACTGCTGCCCACAGTGTCAAAACCACAACAAAAATAACCCTTGGAAAGGTTAATAGTGGCCTTTCCAGTGTCATATTCTGCACTTTATACATTGCAGTAATTATTATCATTATAGCTGTAAGGATGTCTAGTTATCTTTCTTAATCACATACTATAAAAAGTGCTTCTGAACACATATCTATTATTTAATCAAAATTTCACAGTTATTGGCATTTATGCTCTGGAAGGGCTGTGTTTATTTTCTATTTGCAAAGAGGAACAGTGCCTCCCAGAAGAAAGGGAGACCTCCATCCATGCCCACTTTAATCACTGTCATATCATGTGACAATCTGTACTATTAATATCAGACACTGCTAATACATGTTATTATGTCCTGTTGCCTTGTACTTTTTGCACCCTGGGAAAGCACTTTCATTAACAGACTAAAAAAAAAAAATAGTGTGAGAACTGAACTGTCTTCCCAAGGCAGAGCCAAGTACAAGAGTTCTCCTGCCTGGAGTGATGGTTTCAGGAGTGCCTGACAGGGCAGGGTCAGCCATGTACCTCAGATAACATTTATTCTCCCACCACAGCATTTTTATATTTATATTAGTGCCCTTTGCACTAGAGCACTGAACCAGTTCTCCAGTCCTTGTGTCAGGAGTCTGTTCAGAGAACTCAGTTGCTGCTGGTGCCTCTACAGTTCTCTGTTAGATCACTTCCAGTGCTGGCCTTTTGCAAGACCATCCACAGTTTGGCCTGTACAAAAAAGATCTGGAGAGCCACCATTCTCCTACATCACTCATTCTACCACAAACTTCATCTCAGAGTTCAGAACACTGTGCCCTGTTACACCAACTGTGCAATAATGGGACATGGCTTCACAGGATGGTCCCCTACAGGAGCTTCCTGGTCTTCAGCCTGATTGCATGGGTCACCATGAACACTCCTTGCCCTCCTTTGTCACTGTCCATGATCTTGGCACTCATGTCAGCCATGATAGATGTGTGTGCATGAGGCTTCTGTCTTCTGCAATGTCTCTGCTCCTCCAGATATTTTGACATCCTCCTTCCCCCACTATATGACACTGACCTCCACAGGCCAGACAAATTGCCAGCAGAGCTTGCCTCCTGATGAATCCTGTATCCAGCATTATCTCAGTAACCACAGTGCCCACAAGGAGCTGCATTCTCACCTCCCTTCCTGTGTTGTTTGAATGCTCTCAGTTCAAGGTCTTTCTGTGATACCTAGAAGATCAGCTTGGCATCACTGACTGCTGCAGAAAATGTCATGGTAGTGCTCATACGAGGCTGACAAGCAGAGTCCTTCTAGATGGAATGCCTTCAGGCTCTCAGGGCATGGTCCCTGTAATGGAAATGGTGCAAGTGACAACACTGTGCATGAACCTCAGCTCAAGGATCAACGTGTCCTTGAGTTACACGCCCACAGACCTGGGGTCATGGTCCATGAGGTGAGATCTCATTGTGCTAGGTGCTGTAAAAACACCAAAGAGAGACATCTTTAATCTGAACAAGTAGGAAACACGTACAGAGGGTCCTGGAAGGGATGTTCTTAGGGGGTTTAGAGGTCCCTTGAACAGCACTAATACAGATATCACACTGTATCCTCCCACCCCCCAGAAAGACCCATCCCATAACCCACTACTTTGCTTCTGCTTCCTGTTGTTATTTGCAAGCAGCAAGGGACAGAGGTTGCTGTCAGAGACTGGACTCTGAAGTCTAGACCACACTTCCTCAAAGTGTAGAAGAACCACTGCCTTGCAACAAAACTGAAAAACAAGGAATCTGATGTGTAGACCATCAACAGTGATTTGCATGCCTTCAGACAGAGCTCTGACACACATCACAAAGTTGTTGCTTACCAAGCCCACTGAGAAACCTCCTGCCCATTCATGTGAAAATGCACCTGGGAGTTCATCTAGGATACCTCCTTGTCCCAGCTGCTTGAAGGGACCAGAGAGGACATGTTCTTGTCTGTCCACCAAGGCAATTTAGACACCATGGAGAGGCTGTTAAATGCATGGATCATGGGATCATGGGCCCAGCTCCAGAGCTCTGCCTTGCCAGGGATCCCTGGGGTGAGGTAAGGCCATGTGCCTGTGCAGTGGGCTCAACACAGCCAGCTGAAGGACCACTTTCCACTGGCCTTTGGATATGGCTCTTGTGAACTATGCTTAGGACAGTGCTGGCATGTGAGTCCACTGTCCAATTCCTGGACATGAGAGGCTTGGGAAGTTCACAGAGGGATGGAGTGCATAGCCTAGGGAGTTGCTGGAATGGGACAACAGACACACTGATGTGGTTATTCTTTACAAGCACTATCTTGCAAGAGACTGGTAGAGTTTTTAGGCAGAATCTGATGAGAAACACATCTTCATTCAGTGTGTTACACTTCCATGGTAAATATTAGTCATTATTAACAGCAAACAATTGGCAGGATTGCTTTATTCCTTAGCTTTTAATCTGAACAATTTCAATTAAGCCCTCAATTATTAAAGTGAACTTGCACATTTGTGCCTATGGTAGAATATGTTGACTTAGTCACAATACATGTTTATCTGTCAGGAATAGGAAAAGGTCCTGATTTTCTGATTCAGTCGTGTATAGTTTATTTGCAAACACCCAAAACTGAGAATTACTTTGACTAGGGGAGATTTTATCATTTATTAGGACTCACAGAAATGCATATGCTTGTCAGCCAATCTAGTGTGTTTAAAAAAATCTCAACCAACAGCAAAGAAATATACTTTCTAATGGAAAACCCAGTAGCAGAGTGTGTGACACATTAGTGCTAATATCAATTCAATTTTCCTTAATATATCTCACCATGTGATTATTCTTAATTTGAAAATAGCTATCCAGTACATTTTTCTATAATAAAAGCTCACTTGCACCTTGTAGATATGCAACTAAATTTAACACAGAGGTGCAGCCATTGATTATTCAACAACAAGATGAGCATAGCTGCTGTAAAATATATTTTAAAGGTAATCTCTAATAGCCATTTCATAGCAGCTAGGCTTTGCACTAATATGCTTGTCTAATGTCCCATTTGGATTCTTATATCCCAAATTAGTGATAAATCAAGGGTGGAAATTTATATTTTATAATCCTAAAGCGTCAAAATAAAGTGTGACTTCAGCTGTGTGAATGACTACAAATGACCAGTGGTGGTTACAGGAAACACTTGAGCAGGTATTGCAGGGGAGGGTCTGTCTTTCACCATAAATCTTCAGCAGAAGTGCCCAGTTTTTATGGGAGTTGCTAAAGGAACGTGAGCACTGTTTTGTTCAAGCCAAGACAAAAGTATGCTTAGAACTAGTTTACCTTAATGGGCTGGAGTCAGCTCTGAGCAAGGCTGGCAGAGTGCTGGAACCTTCCTGAAGGCACACAGCCACTGATGCACTTAGAGAGCTTTGCCTCTGCTGTGAGCTGGGGACACGGCATGGGAGTTTGACATCTGCACCTAAAACAGCTGTCCTTGACAACAGGACACTTCATTCCATGATACAGAAGGTAATGTTATATCAGGAGGCTCCATGGAAGACATTTTGTTGATATATTTTGAGTACTGGTTGTTTTATTACAGCCAGTCCAGCTGTGGAGCCTGGGATTTTTTTAACCTGTTGATGTTGCTGTCCCTTGTCATGTGGAAAGGTGGAAAGTTTTAGGGGTAGGTGAGAGGTTCCTACTCACCAGGACAGACAGATACTTGGAACACAGATCAAAAAAAAAAAAAAAAAAGAAAGGAAGAATAAAGTCTATTCTGTATGATCTGTCCCAGAAAACGATGAGAGCTGTTCATACTTCATGAAGAAATTATGTTTGGAACTTGGACATTCCTTCACATGTTTATTATAGCATTCAAATATAATCACCATCATGTTTGCTAAGTAACTTAAGAATGAAAACATGAAACTTTCCTGTTGCACTTGACCTCTTTCAGGGTTTTCCTGGACAAACACTCTAGGTTCCAGTATACTTTTCCAGAGTCAGTCTGTTACTAACACCTATTGAGTTCCACAGAAAAAAAAGCCAGGAGGGACAGGGTATAATAAGGGTATAACACTGCAACACCAGCTCCTCATTCAGCTCCTCTGGCTCTCCTCTTGGCATTCCCCTATTTTAACCACAAAATCACTGGGAAAAGCAGAGTTTTGGAATGAGGCATCAAACGGGAATACGTCTGAAAAGAAATCACAAATTCTTTGGATCTGCTTACTTAATAGTTTAGATGGAGTGTACTTCTAAAAGCTGAGCTGCCTGTGTGAATTAGTGGCTGAAGAGAGATTTGATGGAGAGATGGCTTATTATAAATGACAGTTGGATATTCCTGACACTTCCTAGCCCACATTATGCTGTGGCAAGGGGAATGGTGTAAATGTCCTGGTTAAAGGAGAGTTTAATGCATTAGTGGTCAGAATCAACACAGCAACACCAGTGCAAACAATCTGTGACTCAGAATAATCAAGTTCTAAAAAACACCATGTCCAGTGAAGCCAGATGTGGTTCCCCAGCCAGACACACATGTACTTCTAGCTTGTCTAAAATGCAAAATGGGATCATCAGAAACCAGTTTCAAATGGACATGTTGCCTTTCCTTTTTTTCCAGAAATAGAGGAATAAGAAAGATGGAAAACAGCTTTCCCCCCCTCTGTTTCATGGATATATCAAGCGTCTTTTCTGTTTTCATCCTAGATCATTATCTGGGAAGAAAACAGAAAAGACACTTGATAAATCCATGCCATTGGTTTCCTCCATTGTTCCCTATCCAGGCTTGGCACAACAGAAAGCACTCATGCCCCTGATTGCTTTGTACACTTCTGTCAAACCTGCCTCTTTCCTGCTCTTCTCCCAGTGTTTCAAGCTATGCTTCCCAACTGTCAACATTTAAAATTCTTAGTGATGCAACCTGGGGTTACTATGGCAACTAATGTCATTGCCTAGGTGGTAGTGATCATATAATGTGCATTGCCATTGAAATTTGAAATTATTATCCATAGACCTATGAAGGCCATGCAGAGGTTTGCACTCTACCTTGTTCAATCCCCTGAAAAAACCCACCACCCCAGCAGACATTAAAGAAGAAGTCATTACAGTCTTTTGGAACAGAGAATTGTACCTCATTAATGCATAAAATTAAAATTTTGGCTCTGAAAAAGGCAATATTTTAGATATTTGTTTAGTGTGATCAATATACCTCTGAGCAGCATATTTTTTCCTGTCTGATGTGACCACAAACTCCAGCTACTTTCAGTGCAGCTCAGGCATATTTACTTTTGAAAGCAAATGGCCCTCTATTCACATAAAAATAAAGTTTTGGTCTCTACATTAATCAGTAGGAGAGATACCAAATTCTAATGATGTCACTCAGGTTTTCCTCAGAAAAACATCTTAATAAACTGCTGGCATCTTTTGGAGTGACAAGTCAAAGTCAATATTTTTGATGATGATTTTTGGCTTGCAACTCAGTTACCAAAGTGTGCAGATACCCTTGTGATGGGCACAGAATTTAAAGGTGGATACACAGGGATTAAAATAATTATGTTTCTTAAACTCCAATCCAGTGCATAATCTAATAAATAAGTACATTTCAATAAAGAATATTCTAGGATCAGCTTTCTCCCACAGACACAGTAAGTAAAACAGAAGTAAAAGCACAGTGGCCTTTTTCTTTTTCCTAAGGGGACTTCTTTCTGGCTCACATCTCAGCAACAACAAAATTTCTGCAACTGCTGTTTGATAAAGGAAAGCAGATCTGAACCGGCCAACTTTTCAAGCCCTGGGTTGGCTCTGCTATCTGAGCAGAAACAAACCTAGTTGCAAATTAGGATACAGCACCAGAAGGGACCCTTCAGGTCATCAGCAGGCCCCCAGTTACAAGCAGTGAAGCTGTATAATCCTGTTCTTGTATGTATCAAGCTTCATTAGAAAACTAATTGCCTGGAGGTTTTGTACATGATTCTTATACTGGAAAGTTATTCTAGAGCTGGCAGCTAGAAGTCACTATAAGCAACTTCTTTCATATTCTCTGTATATCTGTTTGGGTATTTTATCACTCCCAGTTGCAAACGTGGCCTTTTCTTGATGCAGTGGGCAGGATGGCTTTATATATAAAGCCAGAATGGGTATTTCTCTTACATGCTGTTGTTATTTTCAGGTTTTTTCCTTCAACATCTGGTTTATATGGGAGCTAAAATACAGGAATGGTTATAACAGAAACTCAGCCATTAATAGGAAGAGATAGCTACAATGGCTGGTGAAAGAAACAGGTTCAAGAATTTTGTGTCACTCCGTATAAACATCTGATTTCTCAATAGCTGGAAAGTGATTCCATCATCATGTACATGTTATTATAGAATATCTTGTAAAAAGTTTCTGGTTCCTGGAAATAATGCAAACTCTCTTTCTAGGGCTTTTATGTCATTGTTCTCCCATATATCTGTCTCATTTGCAAACAGCATGCAGCACAATAAAGGCTCTTATGGGCTTCATCAAGTCTCTGGCTGTAGTTGTGTGAATAGATGCAAGTTTCAACACTAGGAAGAAGCTCTTTCACCAAGAAAAGTTTTCAGACCTTTGTGGAAGGTGATGTGGCTATGTATTTGTCCATTCTTTATTTTGTCCCATGGTTAGACACTCATGGTTATTAGCATTCTTTCTTCTGCTACCACAGATTTTGTTTAGAGCTAAAGACACTGTATTCACAGATTAAAATTTGGTATTTAATGTATCTTGCAGTTTGAGCCACTATTGTGTCATTTGTGTGGTGTGACTTCTGTTTATTTTTCTCTCTGCTCTGGTACTGGACACCAAAATACTAAACTACTGTTATATTTCAAATGTTTTTTTGCAGGCTGTCTTGCCTAGATCAAGACAGCAACTACCAAAAATCATATGAGAGCTTACTACAAGATTAGTGATCAGAGGGTTTCCTCCACAAGAGTGGATAATTAAACATCCACCCTGTACCTAAGAAGCTTTTGAAGTTTAGCCACTGCTACCTCCATAATACTTTGCCTCTCCTTCTTTTACTGAAGGAGTGGTGAAGAAAAATAAGCCCTGAAAGTCTCAGTTATGGGCTTCTTTTTCCTTTCCCTTTCTGCCTTTTCAGTCCCAAAGCCCAAGATGATGTATCAAACATTCCTTGAGGTAGCAAATGAGCTTAAATAGAAAGAGAATGTATATCCATTCATTTTGAGTGTGAGCTCTCCAGTTCTTTCATATTAGGTTTCCATAATGCCTGCAGACAATAAACACAATTGCAGGAGTCTATGTAGTATCAAAGGAGAGGCAAAGTTATTTACAGCATGTCAAGGTCTTTCTGTGACAGTGTAAGAACACTTCGATAATAATAATATACCACTTAGAAGTAATGATGTACTTATAAGTATAGATGAAGCCCCTTTAATTTATTTGATAAAGTGAAAACTGAAGAGGGCAGTTTCATAGCAGCATACACCTCTGGTCCTCACTTGCACTGAGTGTTTACACTAGAGTGTGTGAGCCCCTGATAAAGCTTTTACATTAACAAAAGAACTGTATAAATTCAGAAAATACTGAGATAGAAAAGATTTTTTTCCAAATAGGGAAAACCTGCTCATGGGCAAATACAATATGAATGTTATTTGTGGATGAAGTTTCTAGTGTCCAAAGGTCAACTTTCACCTTCCGGCACAAAGGGTGAATCTTGTCTTAGAAAAATGTCTCATCATTTTCTTTTCTTTAAGAGATAACCAGGATATCATGAAATCACATATAGAATAGACTCACAGAATCTTTCAGATTGGAAAAGAACTTTTTAGGACCATCAAGTTGCAACCATTAACCCAGCACTTCCAAGTCAAACCCTAAACCATGTCCCTGAGCACCTTGCCCCTAAGAGACCCATGCACCTTTCAAATACCTCCAGGGATGGTGATTCCACCATTCCCCTGGGCAGCCTGTTCTAATGCTTGACAACCCTTTCAGTGAAGAATTTTTTCTTAATATCCAGTTTAAACCTCCCCTGGTGCAATCTGAGATCATTTCCTCTTGTCCTATTGCTTGTTACTTGGGAGATGAGACTGATTTCCATCTGGCTACAACCTGCCTTCAGGTGGTTGAGGACAGTGATAAGGTCTCCCCTGGGCCTCCTTTTCTCCAGGAGAAACACCCCCAGCTCCCTCAGCTGCTCCTCATAAGGAACTCCAGACCCTTCCCCAGCTCCACTGCCCTTCTCTGGACACATTCCACTGCCCAGGGTGGACAGTGGAATGTGTCCAGAGGTTCAAGGTGTGGCATCACCAGTGCTGAGTACAGGGGGGCAATCACTGCCCTGGTCGTGCTGGCCACACTATTGCTGACACAGGCCAGGATGGCATCGGCCAGTTTGGCCACGTGGGCACAGCTGGCTCATGTTCAATGCTGTTGAGCAGAACCCCCAGAATAAAACCAGACAAATGCCTCATTAGATTGCTCTCATGCCAAATTCTATTTGGTTTGCATGACAAGGTTTTAGTAGTAGGGTGACTACAGGGCTGCCAGACAAGATGGACCTGCCATTGGTCAAGGCTGAGCCCCTCAGTGACACCAACAGTGTCTCTGGAATAATTTAGTTAAAAAGGGGGATAAATGTTGCACAGCTGCACAGAAGAGAGTGAGAATCTGTGAGAGAAACATGCACACTCAGGTCAGTGGAAAAGAAGAGGCAGGAGCTGCTCCAGGCACCAGAGCTGAGATTCCCCTGCAGCCTACAGTGCAGCCATGGTGAGGCAGCTGTGCCCTGCAGCCATGGAGGTCCATGGGATGCAGAGATCCACCTGCAGCCTGTGGGGCACCCCACACCACAGCAGGTGGGTGTCTAAAGAAGGCTGTGACCCTGTGGGAAGCCCACACTAGAGCAGACTCCTGGCAGGACCTGTAGACCCACGAAGAGAGGAGCCCACTCTAGAGCAGCTTTGCTGCCTGGACTTGTGACCTCGTGGGGGACCCGTGCTGGAGCAGCCTGTGCCTGAAGGACTGCATCCTCTGGAAGGAGGAGTTTGTGGAGGATTGTCTCCTCCACAATCCTCCTCAGTTTGTGGAGGATTGTCTCCTGTAGAAGGGGTCCCATGCTGCAGCAGGATTGTCCCATTTAAGAGGAAGGAGCAGCACACAGAGCATGTGGTGAAATGACCACAGCCCCCAGTCCTGCTCCCCTGAGCCAGTAGTGCAGAGGATGCACCAGTGGATTTGGGAGTAAAGTTAAGCACAGGAAGAAGGAAGGGGTGGGAATAAGTTGTTCTTAAGATTTGGTTTTCTCATTACCTTATACAGATTTGATTGTTGATAAATTAGAGTGGTTTCCCTGAGTTGAGTCTGCTTTGCCTGTGACAGTAAGCAGTGAACGATGTCTCCCTGTTCTTATCCCAGCCATCATAATTTCCGTGTATTTTCTCTTCCCTATCCAACTGAAGAAGAAGCTTTCTAGCTGACAGAGTTGCTTTGGTGGCCATCTGGCATGCAGCCAGGGTCAATTCACCACAGAAATACACAAGGGCAGATGTGGTGGAAGGCACCTGTGGTGCAAGGCTCCTGTTAATAGAAACAGACCACATGTACTTTCAGAGACAATGAAGATATATCCAAGAATAATGATATTGAAAGTGGGATGAGAGAGAATAAAACCCTCTGGTGAATTGAAAGCCTTATTGAGATCTGTAGAGGATGGGAATTGGCAAGGTCTGAGCTCTCAGCCATATGCTAAACCAGTTCATTTAGTTCCTGGAGGCCCCTGTTTACAGTTCCTGGTTTATCTGTCTAAGAATCAGCCACTGCAACAAAAAATTAGAAAATAAATGCAGTTGTTTGGCCACTCAGCACAGAGGGAAAGTTTCTAGATGAGGATGGAAGCCAGGGAATGGCTGGAAGGACCACAGGATGTATAAAAGTCTGAAATACATGTATATAGAAATAATCCATTTTATATAAGGATGCAGAATAGGGAAGGATATGAATGTTACAGAATACTAGGTCAGCTTTAAATGCACTGTTTTACATTCAGAGAATAAAAACAAAAACCTGAGCCTCTGACAGCCCAATTTAGAATTCAGAGTTGCAGATAATCAAATGCTTCCTAACAGCAATGATCTCAGTTAAATAAAATCAAAATTGAAATACATTTGCAAAAAAGGGAAGCTTAACAAAAAATCATATGAAGAGAAATGGCTTTCTGTGGGTCACTAATCCACAACACTAAAGGATACCTCTAATCAAGAATTATTTACTCAGAATGAACACTTAGTTCAGTTCCAACTTGTGCATTGTACAGTGTTTCTTCAAAGGGAGACCATTTAAAGATGAAATTTGTTTTTCCAGAGTGATTATTCCAAACCAATCTAATCTGCTGCACGTGAGTCAACCTCACAAAAGAGGCAAACTGCAGAGAAATCTGTAAATCACTTTTTTTTCATGCACCTAACTTATTCAGACCAAATCAAAGCATGCAATCTGCTGATAACTGTATTCCACTAGCTGCACTTCCTTAGAAGCCTAGTAATTTTCACAGTGTTTCTCTTTTCTTTACCAAAAAACAAACAAACAAAAAAGAAACATCTGATCCTGGTAGCTGCAATGAAACCTTACAAACAGAACTCAGGACACACCCCTCCATCTCTCTATGTTTTCACATGTGCCAGCCAAACTAAGAATTGAGTCTAAGTGCAGCTAACAATAGTCTAAGTTTGGTGAAAGGTACATTTCTCCTTTACCTGAATAATTTTTGTATTTAATCCAAATTTGTTCCCTTTAAACTCAGGCTAATTAAGTCATACTGGTGTTTTCCTTCCCCTTCCCCACAAATCCTACATACTTCCCTACACATTCTCTCTGAACAAGGACACAGGTGTGTCCTGTGCATGCTTCTACAGACAATTTCCTCAAGGCCAGCTAGGAAGTTTTCGGAAGACAGGTGCAATTAAAAATTCTCTCTTCTGGCTAACACTGCCCTGTGGAAAGCCTCAGGATTCCAGTGCTCACCCCCAGTGTGCACAGGCACAGCAGGACTTTGCTCATGGAAGTGAGGAGGGGGGCTGCTAACCAAGGCAGGTGGAGGACAGGTCTCAGCGTGGCAGCCCTCGGGAGAGCTGGACTGCCCAGCCCTCTGCTGCCTCCAGCTCCAGCCCAGCCCTCTGCTCAGCACAGCTACGGCTGCAGAGGAGCAAACTGCGGGAAAGCTCAGCTATTCCTGCACTCCCTCCTCCTGCTCTGCCCTCCCTCCCACAGCACCCACTGGGCCTGCATGGGATGGTGGCTGAGCACCCCTCTGCCAGTGCTACAGGGCATGGCCGTGCCAACCCACACTTACTTTGGGACACTTGGGAAGTGTTATGTCCATATTTTTTTCCCAATACAATTTATATTACTTTATAATACAGGTTGCAGTGCACTGGATGTGGGTTTCTCTAGACTATTGGGGGCAGATGAATGCCTGGTTTCACAGAACAGGGTAAACTCCCTTCTTTGCCTCTGTCTGTGCCTACTGCCAAGGTCAGACCAACACAGCACTGAAATAGAAACACTGAGAGAGACAGGGACAAAATCAGAGTGCTGAAGGAGGCAGGATAAGAAGACTATTCCAAAACCAATAGTCTCCTGCTGCTTTGTTTCACCATGTTTTCAAATTGATGGAGGGTTTTTCCTATACCATGTGCTTGCTTGTTGTCTTTTGTTATATAATACATCCCTTCATAACAGTCCCAGCATCTCAGATGTTCCAACAAACCTTTTTTTTCTGCTGTTATTTGGTGCAGAGAAAAGGTATCCATTGCCCTATGCTTTCCACTAAAGTTTAAGGCAACTGAAGAACCTAATCCTTGGTCAAAAATTTCACACATTGAACCATGCTAAAATTATGAGTTCTAACCTGTTTTTATCTAGTTCTAACAAGTATTTCTAATTTTTAAAACTAGAAATACTAAACTACAATTTTCTCTTGAATCTCTCTTTCACATTGTGCTTCTACATTTATTTCCTTCCTTTTCCTGCCTAATGTGTCCAAGATTTTTGTAGACACTTTTAATAACCCTTGAAATCCCAAACTTGTTAGTACCATTTTATTTCAAATTCTTTGATTGAGTCAACTAGGTCAGTACAGGTCATGCAGAGCATCACTCACATGTACAAGAACGTGCTGAGTCAGTGACAGAAGGTTGCACCTCACAACATGACTCCATTGTTATTTTAATTTTCTCGTTCCACAAGTGCTCTCCCACAATTTCCCTCCCACTGCAAGAAGCTTTGCTACAAAATGAGCACAACTAACAGTGCCCAGGGCTGCAATAGAGAGGAAAAGAAAAGCTAGGGGAAATTGCTACAACCTCTCATGTCTGAGGCAACTTTATTATGCCACTTGACACAGCTTGAAGAAAAAACTAGAGATTTCACAAAAGGCAACATTTAAAAATAACTTCTTTTTGTCAGTTAAATCTAAGTGTTTTAAAATCCTCAGCACTGACAAGGTTTATTTTTCTTCCCCCCCCGCTTCCTTAAAGGGAACACTGAACAACATGCTATCTTCTACATTTCAGGTGCTCTTGTACAGAAACATAAACCAGAAAATGACTTTGTCCAACTGTGTCCAAAATTGTCTGATTACTCTGAAAAGCATTCAGCTGCAGCAGTATAAAACACCTTTGAGTGGGAAAATCTGAGAGACTAGAATAGGACTGGATATAATTCCAGAAGTTCTTTCTATCTGAGTAACTCTAGTGCAAATGATGCCCTACACCAAATAACTCTCCTTGGTGTAACTTTCTGTACCTTTGTCCTTGCTCCTTCCAAGCTGACATAGCCCTGCTCAGCCAAATGTCACCTAAACTGAACTTGTTAATCATTCAAGCCTCTTCAAAAGTCACACCCTGAAAAAGCACAACAGTATTAAACCTACAAATATAAAGACTGTACTGCAGAGATTGCCTAATCCTGAACCAGCATGATTTTTTCCCACTTATTCCAAATAATCATCATCCAGATCATGGAACCATATTCTCTCCTGCTTCATCTCAAGGACCTTCATACAAGGAACACAAAAGTGTGTTCATGTTTTAGTTGCTGTTGTGACTTAAGCTGCTACTAATAATTCACTTTTTATCCTTCAGAATGTCAGTGCATGCAGCTACAGTGTGCACAGGTATCTGAGCAGGTAATTTGGAACTTGAAGCCTGTGACCTCAAGATCCAGAATGGTTTAGAAAACCCAATCAACACATACAGAAGAGAAGAGGATAGAAAACTCCAGGTCAGTACAGGGTCCCTTTCTAGAAGAAGAGGCTCAGGACCTATGGATATCAAATAAGCTTGCTCACAAATGGCATTTCCACTGCTTTTATAAAGAAAGGTGTAAAGTCCTCCTCCAAACATGTTGGAAGAGGATATGCTAACAAAATGGCTTTCCATGCCCCAAGCAGCCCAAGACATCCTCCTGGTGGGATTGTAAGAATATCAGGTAACACAAAACAGGCAGTTACTAGGAATAAAATGAATGTGTAACTCTGGATTTGCAAAGCCAAGGCAGGCCTCTGTCTACAGTGAGCTAAATGGCTGGTGGAGATCAGTGCCAGGTAGGAAGGGATCTCTCATCTCATTGATTGCAGAACCTAAAGAGTGAACACCCTGACTTTCAAATATTAAAAATGTGAATTGGGCATTAACAGTGAATTTCCATGTATGACTATGTTTTCTTTTTAGAACCAGAGGCCAGGTTTGCTTTTTAGTTTAGTTGTGATGTATGCATGAACTTAACTTTGCTTTAACAAAGCTTTTTTTCTGAGGATGTAAGATCATTATTGCTCCCATTTCACGCTGTGTAAATTATCTGATATGTCTATGGGTGTATGTCATTCAGCATATTCAAAACCTCCAAATTTTATGGCATGCTGCAGGCTTGAATAAACATAGATTTTTCATCTCTTTTTGCAATAGAACTTTTTCAAAGTATTTTTTGTGCAATATATTATTCCCTTTAAATAAGAAACCAAGACAGAGTT
Organism: Dicaeum eximium; assembly: GCA_013396995.1. NCBI lineage: Eukaryota > Metazoa > Chordata > Aves > Passeriformes > Dicaeidae > Dicaeum > Dicaeum eximium. The sequence goes on from VWZP01002662.1 coordinate 359,555, forward strand.
GTTAGTTTATACAAAGCTTTACTATAGTGATAACCTTTTCTGACCCTCTGTGAAATTTAAGCATTCACTAGCAACCAATACAGATGATATCTAAAAATAAACATCTGCATACAGAGAATTTTAACCCTAGGTACACATTTGGGTAAAAAAAAAAAAAAAAAAAAAAGCATTTTCAAGCAATACTTCATGACAGCCCAAGAGGAATCCACTACAGAGGAAAATGACAGATTTGTATTGCTGTAATGCTCCATTCATTGGAGCATACAATAAATGGAGTATACAATAAATGGGTTATTCATCACAAATGGCAATGAGGTCATTTGCTTTATTTGAGAAGGTGGGAATTTTAGCATCAGAAAGACTTGAATTGCTGCTCCCAGCTCTGCTGCTGGCCTTGAGGGTGAATTGGAACAAGTCATCTTGCCCTGTGATACCTTTGTTTCACCATCTAAAAAGCTGTGAGATGGATACTGCTCCTTTGTAAAGCATTCAGAGATCTGATGTCCTAGGAGCCAGGTGCTATTGCTAACATTGAAAGGATTTAAATTTGTGTATACAAGTGGTGCATGTGTTTAGCTGTAGGATTATTGTGGTCCTGTGTGCTAACTGGGTCATTGGGGAAGAGGCTTAGTCTGTCATTTCAAACTGCTTGGTTACCTGGAAAAACATGGTGACTGCTGCTAGAAACATGCATGTGCTCAGGCCTCCACATTTACATCAAAGATTTCTTGGGAACGAAACGTGCCCATGCCACATCATTAGGTTCAGTGTTTCTGAGAGGTGTTGCACTTTTATAGTGCACACACAACACCTGTGCCTCTGGCTAGCCTGTGGGAATTCTTGGATAGGTGGAAAAAAATTGCTCAAACTCAAGATTAAAAAAATCTTCCACATAGCTGAAAATCTGTATTGACAAAGATGAAGAATTTGTTTTTCCTGTGCCTTGCATAGGAATGGAGTGACTGCATCACTGGACAAAGGAAGGGCTACTGATGGCATCTAATTGGCCTTCTGCAGGGCCTTTGGTATGGTTCCCCACATTCTTGCCTCTAACTTGCAGAGATACAGGTTTGATGACGACTGTCAGAAGGCTGGAAAATCTCATCTGTGAAGAAAAGGCTGAGAGAGCTGAGGTCTTTAACACCTGGTGAAGTGCTGTGGAGAACTTATTGTGATCTTTCAAGGCTTAAAGTAGGCTTGCAGGATTGATGGAGAGGGATTTCATACTACTGCCTGCAGGGCACAAGGGACAATAGTTTAAAAGTGAGAGTAGATTTAGACCAGATTTAAGGAAGAAATTTTTTCAATGAGGATGGTGAGACACTGAAACGGGTTGCCCAGAGAATCTGTGGATGTCCCATAGCTGGAAGTGTCCAAGATCAGATTGGATGGGATTTTGAGAAACATGACCTAGTGAAAGGTGTCCCAGCCCGTGTCAGGGGGGTTGGACTAGATGACTCTGAAGGTTCCTTCCAGTCTAAACCATTCAATGACCCTTTACAAGGATTTCTCCTGGGAAGAGACCACATGCTCAATGCTTGTCACTGGGTCTCCATAACCCAGCAAACCCCTCCTGCACACGCAGGATGAATTTGCCTGTGTTTGACTTCAGCTGCTTTCTCCCACCTCAGTGAACCATCTCCAGCTGTCTGTGTTTGAAAAATGACTGTTTTCAACTCAAACCATTTCAGTGAGCTGCTGAAGGGGATAGATGGTGCAAACTCCAACACTATCACCAAGGTGGAGGGAGATGTGGGCCTGTACCACTGGATGTCTGAGTCAAAATGTAAAAATTTTAGTAAAGACTAAGAGTAAAAAGCCTCTTTTTATCTCCACGTGAGCTATCCAGATCATGATGTAAGGGAAATGTTTCGGAGTAGCCTGTAAAACTTTGATTGGAAGAAAAAGTGTTTTGGAAAACATATGTGTTTTCTGAGTGTGTGGTGTCACTTTCAACAAAGTTTGGCACCTAAGCTAATGTTTTCAATTTTTTTCCTCTCATAGGACTTAGTGTTATGGAAAAGTCATAGTTGTTCCTTGCTAATTCTGACAGAATATTAACTCGAAAATAGCTGAAACATTCTGCCACTTTATATTATATTTTGCTCTATTTTATTTCTCAAATAATTTAAGGCAACTTAAATTATATAATACCTATATGAATATTTCTTTCCTACATAAATTTTGTGTTGAAATAAAAGTTTTACATTAACTTATTCTCCAAATCATTTAACTTCATTTAATGTTAATGTAAACAGAACACATCCAAAACAAAATATAAGCAAATAGTCAGACAATGTCATTGCCATCCAATAAGGCACATCTTCATCTGGAAATTACAGAATTTCAAACTGTACTATGCAGTAGTTAGACTTAGTTATTCTTACAGTAAGCTAGAACCAATAAACAATAAAATAAATTATGTTAACATTTTAACAATTGTATCATGTCAGGACAGAATACAGCATAACAGCTTTGAACTGTATAAGTCATATTATGCATTTCTACTTCTGGCATGTCTTAAAGTAATGCAAAAATAATCTTAAAATGAAACAAAACGTTACAGTAGCCTAAGCAGGTGCATTTCAGAACTTTTGGAAACATAAATGAACTCAAAATACTTCTGTACCAAATAAGAACAAGTTAAAAACACAGGAAAAGGAAGGCTTCAACCAGGTCTGCAACTGATCAACAATTGATCCCACTTTTCTTCTGTTGCCCCATGTCTCAGGGGTCACCAGTGGTTGCTGTTGGAGTCCCGTCGGGTGAATCAAGACTCTTGACTCAAATATCAGAAGGCTTATATTATTTATTAAAATGACTCTATTGTTCAGAAGGATTTGGGCTATTTCTGCTCAGGTACAGAGCTGGCATCTTGCTTCTTCAAGCTCCATACCCCAAAGTGCAAGGATGCTCGAAAATGTTTACAAAATCAGAGAGATAGCAATTCTTTATATCATAGGTTGAGAAAAGAAAACCACATCTGGCATATTGAGATACAGAGCAAAGGAATGCATTTTGTCCTTGAAACACACACACAAGGATTTGAAATCTGCAGAGAAAAAAGTGCTTTCCCATGGAAGAAAAAACTCAGCAAGTTTGCATCTAAAAAACTTATAAAATGTCCAGTGACATTCTTCTGCACACGGTGGGGATGGAATAAAATAAAAGCCTGGTTTCTGGCTCCCAGCATGGGGGGCAGCATGGATGGGGTGCCTGGAAAGCCACATTTGCTGCTCCAGTGCCGGCCCCACGCCGCCTGTCCTTCCACGGAGCGCCCGACGCACCGGGCGGGCAGCGGCTCTGAAAGGCACGAGCAGCAAAAAGGGACCAGAATGGACAATTTGGCTCTCAGCTGGAATGTACCTCATCGAGATTTATGTTGACTGGGAGGCGTCTCAGGTAGCTCATTTGTGCCAGTGACAGTGAATGGTGATGACTGCTGTTTATTAATGTAAATTTGGCTTAATGGGGAGGCATTCAGCAGGTGCCAAGTAACTGCATGGTCAGTTGACTCTGTCAGGTCAAATTAGACTCAAATTATAGGTTTCATTAAAAAAAAAAGTGTTTTCTGGTGCTAAGGCCGGCAGAAAATACTTTTAAAAAATCAAAAATAAATAAACATGGAAACAATAAGCTTAAAACAGCCTTTGCAATAACAACATTGGCTTTACTAAGACTAAGGCAATTTTGGTTTACACATGAAAAGGTCACCAGGGTGGTGAGAATGCCCCTGCCACGCAATACCATGGCACAAATGCATTTCCCACAATGCCTACAGATAATGTAATATCACAACTTTCACTGCTGTTCCAGCTACCATGAATGGCTCCAGAAGGGACTGAAAGTCAAGTACCAGGCAAACAAATTACACTGTCTGGTCTCTGTTGTTTTAGATCAGTTGCAAACTATGAAGATAGAGCAGCCTGGAAATGCTGTGCAGTCTGAGCTCTTGCAGTGGCCTTTAGCAAGAGAACAACGAGAAATGGCTCTTCTGGTTATGAAAACCAGGTTTGACCATGTCCCAGATGCTGCAATTCTGCACCCACCTGAGTATTGCTTGGATATGAGAAGGACACTGTCTATCCTCAGCTGGTCACGTTTAATGTCAGGCACTTTCAAATCAATGAGGAGGCTATTTAATAGCTCAAGTAAGTAGATAGCTCAATTTTCCTTACAAGAGTTTGGGTTTTTTTTTTGNGCTGAAGAGTACTTAATATTTTACAACAGCCATTGCTTCATAGCAGACACACTGTTTGGAAGACACAGAATGTTCCCTCTACACTGGTTCAAATAAAGAGAATATCTTCACATGCTCGTGTGAAATTGCTGACCCTTCCCAAACAATTCCAAGGCAGATGTGATGCAACCCAAAGCTGGCAGCAGCACTGTCATCACTGCTGGTGTTTCAGCAGCAAGGTAGGTACTGACAGAGCACAAGAGGGTCTCTGGCTTTAATAACTCAGCAATTAGAACTGAAGTAGATTATAGCTGAAAGACTCTCTTGTCAAGGGTATGAATGTTATCCTTGACCAGTATTGCAAACATGTAAGCTATTTCTGCTTATAGATGATAATCTAAAAAATGTGAGGCTGATAGAGTGCGTGTGAAAATTAGGGCAGGGGAGGATTTAAGAGGAAGGAAAGGAAAGATGAAGGAGCAAAGGAAGAAAATGAAACACAAAAAGGAGAAATAATTTTTAATTTATTAGTTTTGTGTAAGAAAATAAGCCTTTCCAGCCACAGAATAGTTTTAACACTTATTTGCCATAGTGTACTTTATCAAGGAGTAGAAGAACTTCAATTTAATCTCTTTCAGTACAAAGTGAAACACTTATTAGTAAAGGTACCAGCATAAAATAGCTGTTTTAAAGTAGTTCTGAAATCTGTGGACCATATTTTATGCTTACCTACCCTACACAGATTGAGTCCACCTGCTGAGATAAATTCTTCATGAAAAGATACTTGAAGGATAATAAATCTTCTTTCTTCTTCAGTGATACATTAGGTCTAAGATGACTATAATTTCTCTTTGTAAGGATTCTTGCTCAAAGAATTCCTTCTTCCAGAAGGGTACAAACAAAAGTGTAGGAAAAATTAGACCAAGGCATGAAAAAAAGATGTAATCATAACAACATTGTATATTTTTCTATTATTCTGATTGTTCTTGGGAGAGAGAGAGTGAGAGAGCAAAAGAGAAGAAAATACAACTACTAGCTTCCAAAACTTACAGGAAATTAATAACAGCATCTGTGGGGTTTTTCTATAATAGTGAAATTTTCCCTGCTGTTCTGAAAATAAGAAGAGCATAAAGCGACAGAACATCAGTTGGTGTAAATCATCATAGCTCCAATAAAAGGCTGTTCTTTTCCCAATAACTTTAATAGGGAAAAATATACTTACATTGATCCAGGGCTGGACAATATTTGGAATGTATGTGCAATACACATTTTTACTTTTTAATACCATTTTTGCAGCATCAATCACTGGGATATTTGAGGGGCTCAGAAATCTTGTCTCCTTCCCTTTCTGACACAAATCTGGCAGAAATGGGAGCAAAATTGGTGATGGTGAAAATAGGGAGAGAGCAAAGGGCTGGGCAAACAGAGAACTTAATGGGCATTGAGATTTTGGCAGATATCTAGGGGACTGAGCTGAAGCTGAAGGTGCCACATGCTGCCTGGATACTGTCCTGCACTACACAGCAAGACCTCTGGCAAAACATCCATGAAGGTGGCCTAAACTCCAGGTGGGGCCCCCTCTTGATGTGCAGGAAAGCAGAACCCTGCCTGACCCAGGTCTCCAGCCAGGTAAGGAGGCAGAGGGGGCACGTCCAGGCCTCTCAGAGTGGTGCTTGCTGCTTGCTGCCCCTCTCAGCCAGAGGAATTCCTCTTGCTGATGACTGCCAGGGCTCCTGCCAGAAAGAAAACACTACAGAGAAACAGATTTGGCACAAATACATCCACAAGAACTAATTTTTCTACCTGCCTCATACAAAGGACAGAGCAAGAAATAGCATCCTGTATCTCTGTCTCACTTTTCATTACTGGGATAATTGCCACTCATGGTAGTGGGGACATCCCCACCTCTGACATGCTGAGCTGCTTTATCCATCTCTCCTTTCACAAAGCAGATGCTTCCACCCCCTGCCTTTGCACCTGGCTTTCCAACCTGTGGTCTTACATGAGGCTGTCTAGCATTGCCCCAGATTTAAATTTCCCCAGCCTTTTTCTGCCATTGAGATAAATTCAGACTGAAAGATGCAAAGAAACAATGAGTAACCATTGCTAAAGGCTTGTTAGAAAAATCATACCTAGGAAGGCCATAAATTCCATATTTACAATGCCAGCTATTCACAGCATGGCTCTATTGAATCACTGCACGTGTGCTTTTAAAGTCCACAGACTTCTGGAAGGACTCTATTTGCATGAATCACAGGTTTCAGTGTGAGCTGGTTGGTGCCTCTTGTTCACTTGTAATTGTTTTCACAGTATAGGGGGGGAATTGCTGGAAATATCATCAGCAAACCTTCAACTGTCCACCTGACCTAAAGAAGGCTTTTTTTTTTTTTTGTAATGCTGAGATAATTGAGGGAGAGTATGTCCAATTACAGCAGTTGGACAGGAACTTCATGCTAGGGATGAAGCCAGGATGATGCTGGACTGGAGTGACTGTGGATGTGGATTTGCTGAGAAGTGAGATGGAAAATAAGGGGCCTTTTGTAGGAATGCAAGGACCTTCAGAGACAGGTGAGCCAAAGGAAAATTATTTTACCATTCTGATTCCAGATCAGGTGTTTGGGTGTGAGTGGATTATTTTTGTGGGTAAGAACTTTTGTGCAATGTTCCTGAATTGAAAGGTTTCTTAAGAAAAGGAGGAGAAAAAGGCTGATGTGCTCCTTGAAATAGCTGTTCTTGTCAGTATGTTTTATTTAAAAAAAATATTTCGATACAAATTTTTGCATTTGCAGGGACATATGTAAACCTCTGAATTTAACTGTAAAATTTCTTACTTCTTGACTCTTGCCTTGAATCTCTGCCCTGTTTTGTGATCTTTCTTTTACCAGTGATAATGTTATTTTATTGTGTATTCAAAATATTTTTGAGAGGTTTTTTAAAAATCATAATTTTCCTGAATTCATTGTATGAGTGATGGCTCTGTGTATGTGTGTGTAATTTCAACATACAAGAACTATACTTGAGAAGCTGTTCTCTATCTGATAACATAAATCCAGGAAATTTTGAAGCACAGAGAGGGAATACGACTTGCTGGGCTTCATAGTGGCCCCAATCTTACAAACAGCAGTGCACAAGAAAATTCTTCATTTGAAAACTGATCTTCAGTGAGCTTTCATGAAGATTAAGGAGCCTGCCTAAGTGGTTGCAGGATTGTGGTTACAACTTGCAAGGAGGGTGACCTGGCATAAGTCATGAAAGACACTGCACCAAATGGTTCCCTCAGCCACTCCTCTGTGTGAATTCAATAGGATCTGAATCTGTGGCTTACAGTTCATAGTCAAGGAAATCAGTATTTCAAACATAATTGAGAAAGATGGTTGTCAGCACAGCACAAAATTAGTTTCTTCTCAGACTGCAGGTCCAAAAATTAAAGTAAAATAATCTCAATTTACTTACAGTAATAGATGGAGAGATTAAGAAGGTTTTATTTGATTTTTAAAGACTTCACTGTTTATTTGTCCAGAATAGCTCAAGTTATTTCAAATTTATTCAGCATTAGAAATAAATAGAGAAGTTCTGTTAAGAAAGAAGAGGCAATAGAAAGTGTACAAGACCAGGAATTGTACTGAGCAGAGTGAGCTGTCACAGAGGGCGATGAATCAAGAGTGATAACACTCCATGAGAGGAGGAAATGCTGAGCAGAGAGATAAAACCTGAAAATGGTGTCACAGGGTCAGGGTTATGCAACAAAATCAGAAAGCTTCTGTATGCCATAATAGTACAAATATGTAAATATTTCTCTATATTCAAGCAGTTGTAAACTTCCCAGAATTGTAACTTAAGTGCCCAGTAAAACCTTATTACACTTTGATTGCCCAATTGAAAATTCTGGCATACAGTGACAAAACAGCTCAAGTAAATCTGATTTGCATACATTAACCTTCTTCCCTAAGGCACAAAGCCTTGAGCTGGTCCCTAAATTTACACATCTGAGTTACAGAAAGAGCCTAATTGCCAAAGGCACCCTAAGTAACCATGTGAAAACAGACACACACTTCTATAGAGTGGCTGAGATCTCAAGGGATAAATTACATTTGGGAGGGTTTCTCCTCTCCCTCAACAACCCAAAGTGAGCCAGGAGTAGGCTTTAGTCTTATTTTAGGCTTCTCTGTAAAAGCTTCAATGTGGCTCAAAATGCCTAATCCTCCCTGGAATCCCTCCTTCAGGAAATCAGAAGCCACCATGCAATGGCTGGTCACAGCACCTTAAAAAGAGTTGCAAGGGCTAATAGAGTGTCACCTGAGAGAAAACTTGTTTGACTGATAGAAAAAACCACATTAAAAATAAACAGCATTTTGTATTTTTTCCAATCTGGGATTAATGCCTACTCAGGAAAACAATACCTATTTAAGATGGAGTTTACAGAAAGTGGCAGAATTGCATAATTCTCATTCAGATAGGAATTCCTTAAATTTTCTATATATTATATAATTTTCTATCTCTGTATTCTGACCTTATCAACACTGTTATTAGCCTGACTGGGAAAGGGTGGTGGTGCTGCTGCTGAGTCCAAATCAGCATCAGCTGCTCCTTTGCCTCATGGTATGACTTCATGGTATTGTCCCAACAAGACCTTCAGCCATCCTGATTATTGCTGCATTGTTTTTAAAGTTTCTAAGGCTTGCAAACTGTAGGATAAGTTCTCAGGTTTTTGGGGAGGCCTATACTTGAGACAGGAGACAAGTCTAATCTTGAAATATTCATGTTTGTCTCTGCTGCCTCGGCTAAGCTGTAAGTGGTAAACATTCTACAGGAGACATAGACCTAAATTCAAATGTCCACCACAGATGAAACCTTTGCCTGTAGAAAACTACAAAGAGCAGTCACCATCTGGACTATTAGTGGGAAAACAAGAAACTGGTTGCAATGTGTGAAGAAAATGTTACTGAATATTTTTGGTAAATGGTGCCACCAATCTCACAGTTATCAGATGGACATGACAGAGATGCAGACTTTTTACCAAACTCTTTTAGAAATAGAGGCAAATATCTGACTTCTTCCACAATGTCTAAGAGGTGGCATCGACAGGGCTAAATTAATTTCAGAGAGGAAGTGTCATTGCTTTTTTAGGGGAATGCTGATGAGCCAAAGGCTTAGTTTCATCTCCTGACCTCGTTGCATTACTCTGTTCAGCAGTATCTAATCCCTTAATGATTTATCTCCTTATCCCAGTCCTACAGAATTTTGCTTTTAAATTTGCAATAATTAAATGTTTGTTCTTTTCTAACTCAATGAATAAGGTGCTGCAACTTAATACTTTTCTCTAGAAGACAGACCCATAGTGTCTGGGGTTTATACTATCAAATCCAACCATGCAACTGGCAGGTGGAGTTTTGAGTGGATTTCTCTGAGGATTGTATTTCTCAGGCCACAGATGCAGATACAGTTCCATGCCTTGTCAAATAATCCCAGGACCACTTTTTTAGGTAAAGCAACTTGTCATTCCTCTAAAGAACACATTTTTAGAAGAGTGTAAAACCTCACTAGAGAGTTTAATGAAATTTAATTGTTCCAAACCAAGGATTATTGTTATATAGTTTTCTGTGTTTTGTGGAAAACATTAAGTGGACTACAATAAATGTCTTTTACTGAGTAATGTGGGCCAGCAGAAGCTGCTAAGATGCCTCTTTCCCTGCATGTCAGTACACTTAGTAAAACTGCTAAAATCCACTTTGCTCCTGGCAAAATATTTTCTCCTTGGCACAATGCAGAAGAAGTGGGATGATCATCCAGGCTCTGGATGGCACTTTTAGGGGTTACTAGAAAGCTGTTGGAAGTGAGAAAGTTTCTACTTTAACCAGAAAGCTGATTCCAGGTGTTGGTGTGGGGCTTTCCCTGGTGCATTTATTTCTGCAGTGGAGTCAGCATCCAAGTGAATTGAAGATCACAGACAATGTCCTGCCTGCTTTGGAAGCACGCTCCATGGTCAGCAAAGGACATCTCAAACCTGGGTAAACATTTTCCTTGGAATGATGTCCAGCTTAATGTAGACCCTGAATTAAATAAGCTCTTGAGATAAGTCATCACAACTCTAGTTGCATGTGTTGTGACCTCAGTATTCCCTGGTTTCCATTTTACTGGATTTGTCAGAGGTTTGTATCTGGAATGTTAGCATGAATATTCATTGCCTTTTTTTTTTTTTTTCCTTCTCCCTAACTAATAATGTGTTCCACAGCAAGAGCTTATAATAGGGCATGATAACCAGAGAGCTTCATATTGAAAATAAAATAATTATCCATACAGAAAAGCATTCTGCCTAGCCATATATAGACTTTATGTTTGCTATTTTGTGGTTTTGGTCTTAAACCTTATTTATGGACTTGAAGTGACTTTTCTTTTTTATATGTCTTTAGGTTCGTGCTATTTAAACCCTGAGTGATTGCTCCTAACTGACTCTCTCCCTTCCCCCTCCTTTTTCCTTTATACAACAAAAACAAGGTCTTTGCATTAAGAATAAGATTGACCACAGGCTATTTTAACATGCCTCAGCAGCCACTGTCTCTCCCCTTTGCTTCCTGTCACGTATCCATTTCTACTCATGTGAATCAATCATACCTCTCATTTATAAAATACGGCAGCAATATATATGAAATTAATATAATAATTAAAGGAAACCTTATTGAAAGGTCTAAAGAAAAATAATTCTTAAAAATCAAATGTTCAGTCCAGTTAAAGCATCGTGCATGTTCCTTGGAGAGGGTCTTCAGTACTGTGTATCTCATGGGTGTCATTGGGTGTAATTGTTGCCACGCTAAATATTCATGTATGAATAGTCTGGAATAAATTCTCTTGTAAATTGACAGAGGGCAAGTTAGAACTGTCCTTGAGTCTCTCATCTGCATCCTCATTTTTGAAAAACTGTCTCGTTTGCATGTGTGTGTGTGTACTTGGTTAAATTACACAGGGAGAGCTGCTTTCTTTCTGAAACACTCTGCTGCTTCTATCACCTGTTACTAGCACTGGTTATTTATATCAACTCAGTTTTGTGAGGTAGAAACTGGTATAAAACAATTTATGACTGGCAACAGTTCTTTGAGTTGCTGTGCTTGCTGGCCCCACCTGACAGCAGAGTGGGCTCTGCCAGGAGGAATGTGAACACACACAGCAAGGCAACCTCTGTGGTGGGGTACTCACCATCTGAGCCAGAGAGAGGGTGAGCAGAGAGAGAACGTGGCCAGGCTCACCCAGAGAGGGTACAGGAGACACTGAAACTGAGCCCATATCTCCTACCCAGGGGCTTCATCACGAGCCATCCAGTTCATGAGCTGATACAAAGACAGGGAGAAATCACTCACTGATTACCATCATGGACAAAACAGACTTGACTTAATTGAATTTACTACCAATCAAATTAGGGCAGGATAAAGAGAAGTAAAATGGTTATTAAAAACCCCTTCCTCCTGCCCCTCTCTCCTTCCCAGGTTAACTTTATTCCCAATTCTCTACCTTCTCCCCTCTCAATGGTGTGGAAGAATGGAGGTTATGGTCAGTTCATCACATGTTTTTTCTGCAGCTGATTCCTCCTCAGGAGTCTTTCCCCTGCTCCAGTGTGGGCTTCCTCACACAGGAGACAGTCCTCCACGAACTTCTCCAATGTGAGTCCTTCCCACAGGCTACAGTTCTTCATGAACTGCTACAGCATGGTCTCATTCCCCCCCCCCACCTCTGTGCAGTCCTCCAGGAAAAGGCTGTTCCGGCATGGCTTCCCCTTGGGGTCACAGCCTTCTTTTGGGCATCCACCTGCTCTGGAGTGGGGCTTCTCCAGGGGCTGTGGATTTCCCTCCAGGGGTTGCAGGCATCCCTGTGGACCTTCATGCGCTGCAGGGGCACAGCTCCTTCACCGTGGTCTTCACCACAGCCTGCAAGGGAAGCCCACTGCAGCACCTGGAGCCCTTCCTCCCACTTCTTCATTGACCTGAGAGCCTGCAGAGCTGCTCCTCTCACATATTCTTACTCCTCTCTTCTCTGGTCACAATTACATCTGTATAATAACTTCTCTTTTTTTCCTAAATATGCTGTCACAGAGCTTCACAATGCCTCCAATTGCTTCCAGCAGCAGTGAGACACAATCCTCTGCAGACATTGAATTACTGGTACCTTTTTACCAAAACCAACACCTGCTTGTGCTGCTGCAGAGAACCACAATCAAACAATCCCCAATGCTTATCTTCCTGTCCAATGGACAAGCTGGTTGGACAATGGTTTAAGGGCAAGACCTCTACAGCCAAGGAACTGGTAGAGACCCTTTGTGGTGGCAGAGTGGCATTTTGCAGACCCAGTACTGAAACCAGAGGGTTTCTGTGCAAGTGCCATGTGGTTTGGCTGGCACCTGTGAGGAGGAAGATAGAAAATAATAGTGTGCTCTTCTTTCTTATAGGCATGTATTAGGACAGGTCATAGTTTAGCTTGAAAATTTGAGCCAGGCAAAAAGTACTTAAATTCATAACCACAGTTGTGCAGCAAGGCTGTGAAATCTCAAGGGATATGGCTATAAACTTTTGAAAGTGAACTTCCAGGCCATTTGGAGGAGTGACAAGCTCCTCATCATGAGCTGGCAGGAGAATCAGCAGTGCTGCAGGACACCCAGGCTAGGAGTGAGCAGCCAGAGCTGGATGTAGAACATGCTGATCGCTCTGCCAGGAGAGAGAAATCACCTCTTTTCAGTCCCTCCTGTCACCCAGTGATGGCTTGTACTGGCAGGAACTTGCTTTGTTGGCAAGGGAAAGTGCCTCTGCTGCTGCAGGTGAAATCCTGCATGGGGCTGAGCCTGGGGCAGACAGGCAGCCCTTGTGCTCATAGGGCTCCATCCTTGGAAATGAAGGGGACATCCTAGACATACTAGGTCCAAAAATCTGAAAACTCAAAAATTCTGAAAAACTTCCCTCTGGTCCCAAAGAGGAAGAACAAAATGGTGCTGCATTTCTCAGGGTGAGGCGAGGGCTGTGTCTTGACAGTGGGACTGGCAAGGCTTTTGGGGCCAGGAGCAGAGGGACTGGCAGATGATGGGGGACTGGTGCTGGCTGGAATGTGCAGTTAGCAGCACAAACACACTTGGCTCTGGAGGTGAGGTGGTAAGATATATTTTTTTAATTATTGAGCTGTGTACACATTATGAAACCATTATAGAACCAAAGTATATAAAATTCCAAATTGCAAATACCAGCTTATACAAAGGGGTAATAAAATAAATAATACATTAACTAGCTTCAGTACTCTGAATTCATAGACAGTAATGGAACCATATACATCAGAGGCCATAAAAATGCATACATTAAACAGGGTGCACAGTGGTAACTGAGGGTTCATCTTGATGCTTCCTGACTGCATGAGAGTCTATTAGTGCTGGGGGATGGGAACTCTATTGGCTACTTAAGCAATTATTGATTGAGAGAGGGAAATAGAAACCTCACAGACCAGGCTGGTAGGAAAAAGGGTGAGAACTTAGCTTGACACAACACATTAACACTGTAAACAAAGTGGACTTTGAAGGTTATTATGTACTACCACCATGTGCTGTAGTGCAGGATCTGCCTTGGTGTGGGACACCAACAGAGAGGACTGCACTGTGTGTGCACAGGTGGAACACCAGCACACCTTGCGTGTGCAAGAAGGAGGTGTCCTCATCAATGGCCATTCTGCAGATTTTGACGGGAAAATTCTGCTCTAGAAATAAACATCCCCTAATTCAGGAAAAATATGGGGCAAGATCCCTCTCTGGCTCCTGTACAGCGTGGCAGCTCTGGTGTAGCTCAGGCAGCCTTTGTCAGAGAGGGCTGTGTGATACCTTTGTATGTGCCAGAGTTAGGTCTGGCTGGGTTTAGACTGGAGTGCTCTTCTCCCGTGGCCATGGATGTGTTTATTCACATCACTGCATTATAACAGATTTCCCTGGAACCTGCATCATGCAGGGAAGATCTGAGTTTCTGCATCTACAAAGGAGAACAGAACATTGGCCAAGTACCTAAGATCCAACCCCATCTCACTTTAGGCAAGAATTCTTTCCACTCCCTCTTGTTCTGTCTCCTGAAGCCCCTTAATTTTTATTTCTGTGCATATGGTGGTGTGACCCCGAGAAATAGCAGTGTGCAAGTGTTCTGCTGCAGAACCTTTGCTCTTTGAATAGTCCCTCAATGGGAGAGTTTGGCATGCTAGGGTCTGTGCATCAAATGGCTTACAGGAGTGGCCTACTAAGAAATTTTGAGGAATCTTATGAATGGAAAGACACTAAAAAAAATAATCAGACGAGAAGGGTAAAAAAGCATGTATATATATACTTATATTATTATGATAGCAATCTTATAAATTCAAATTAAATCAGATAAAAGTAAAACTTTTTCCTTGACAGGGTTCTGTTTCTTCTTTACTTCCAATAGGCAGACAGACTCATGCCCAGAAATGTTTTCACTGGGCTTAGGAACGATTCTAAAGCAGGACATTTTTATCCATTTGACTTGAGTGATATGAATGTCATCATCCACTTGCTGGCACTGAAAATTCATTGTGGGTCTCTATTACGTCTCCTTTTTTTAAAAATGTTCTAATATGTTGAGGAAGGAAAAAGGAATTGGGAAGAGAAGTGGAAGGGGAAAAGAAGTTTGGAGACTTCCCTATACTAGGTCTGCTTTCTCTTTGTCAAGTTTTTCATCTGATGCAAGTAAACTTTATTCCATTGATTTTACTGACTTTTAGTAAGATAGAGCACTGTAATCATATAATGCCATATGAGGCACAGCTTACATCCTCATTTTTGTTCTGTCTACAGACAAAACCTATGTTTAATTCTTGAGCACCACTAACTGAACCTGTACTTCTGTCCCTTGCTCTCTTTCTGGGTCAGGCTCTGATCTCTGTTTCCCTGATACACTGCTACCAGTGGAAACTGCTGGTGTGGAAACTGTGCTCTGTTTACACTGATGGAGCAGAGACTAGGGCTCCTGGCTCCCTCTTCTTCACTTGCACAAGCCCAAATGTGATCCACACAGGAATCCGTTAAATTTTAATAATAAATTTAATGGGGGGAATTAAAAATTAGGAACAATTTGTTTTGAAATATATGTACCGAACAGATGCCATGCTATCTCAGGTACACTGAGTTGACATGAATTCTGTTTAAAAATGCTGTATGATTTCAACTATCAGAAGGGTTTGGAAAGTGTTATACCCTTGACAATGACCTGTATTACAATTAAAGCTCATGATTATTTGCCCAAGAAGACAACAAGATTTGCTATGTAATTTGAGAAGCATTTATAATACTGCTACCCATGTTGTAAGCTGATTATAAATAAAGTTCAGCAGAATTGCTTCCATCAGAAAATCAGAATTCACAGTCAAATAAAGTGTACAACCCTGATGTGTAGATGCTTCTAACTGCTACTGTACATAAATCAGATTCTGCTTAGCAACTGCTGCATATCATGTTTATTAAACACCTTCTGCTTATTACAGCAGAGGGTACTAAAAATTCTTCATGAAAATTTCTCAAATATCTTTTCACATCTTGGATATTTTTTAAAGGTCTCATTGCAGTGAACAGAATCCTTCTGCGGAAATGGTACTTGGGGGCTCTCAACATGTGCTTCCTGTTCCAGTCAGTCACATGGAAAATGTTCTCAGTTTACAAACTAGACAAATTGTTTTGTGTTGTTGCTTTAGTCCTAAGGCTCAACCCAGCATACGGAGAATCAGGCTTCCTACTTTCAATATCATTGAGCATTTTGTTAAAAGTAATGCTCTTTATGAGTTCTGAGAAGTATTTGAAAAAGGGCTATTTCACAGGGAGGTAAACTTGCCTCTGTGTCCCAGAAGCATGCTGGAGCAAGTGACAGTTCAACAAAGAAAACGACCCTTTACTCATCAGTGATTCTTTGGCACAAGCCTTTGCTACGAAAAAATTTCTCAGGGCTAGTCTTCCATTTCATAAGTGACACCCATTCATCACAATGTCCCACATTTACACACTACTACCTTTTAAACTAGTCACAGATGCTGTGGGGGTCTGATAGATTGAAAACAGTCAGCTGCAGACTCTGACAGCCATTACTGTCACAGCGTATTCTAAAAAGCCAGGCTCCATTTATATCTCACAAAAATAAAATAGCACGAGAAATATCAGCTTTGAAATAACTTTCAGTCCATCTCTTGCAGCTCTTTCTCTGCTCTGCTCTTGTCCCAAGCTTTTCTTGACTGTTGCATGTTTGTCACTTCTTGATCTCTGTCTTCTAGTTGTAGTACAAATGTCAACTCTCAGACATCTGTACTACATTGCTCCATCTCTGCAACTTCTGCCAAGCTGGCCACGGAGTGTTGCTAATCTGTTTATGCAGCTAGCTGGGGTGGAAGAACTCTGAAGGGTTAACCAGACCCTCCATGCAGGGTGTCTGGCCAAATGCTTCTGTGGACTCTGGTGATTACAGCTCTGAACTATTCCTGGCATACATACATATACATATACATATACATATATGTATATATATATATATATATATGTATATATATATGTACACACACACAATACTGCATTCTTTGCTGTACTCCCTTGGTTCGTGTGCAGGACTGTGCTGATGTGAGTGCCCACAGCAGCAGCAGCAGCAGCAGCAGAAGCAGCAGCAGCAGCAGCAGCAGCAGCAGCACATGTGCCATACAGACATACCCAGAACATTGCCAAAAGGCTGCACCTCTTCCACCATGGATGAGAATATGGCCACTGAAACTAGTCTATCAAATCTGAAGTGGATTAGCTTGATTCATTGCATGCAAAGCTAAATGAAGCAGCAACACAGAGATCATGGCACTGCTGAATATAGTGGCCAGTTCTCCACCAGAACAAGCGTGGAACATGCAGCAGGGCTCTGTACAGCCACTCTTTTCTCTAGGACTGTGGTTGGCATCAGCTCAGGCTTTGATCTGTAAATCCTCAACTGATCAATGTTCCTCTATTTGAAGAAGTACCTCTTGGGGAGTGAGAGTCATGCACCTCTTCAATCATACAGCCAACTCCTCTCTGGATGAATTGCATGGGAGATGGACATAACCATTCTGGATTATGATGAAGAACCTCTATCTCAGGACAGAACAGTCTTCCTCAGCAGAAAGTCTCACTCTGATCATATTGCAGCATGCCTTGTGGCTTTTTTACAGATCAATTATTGCTTAATTAACTATATGGGTAGCGAGAAACTAGGAGAAACACTGGGAGGTTTTGTGACATGGTAAATCTTAGAAGCTCTTTATCATAATTTATAAACTTTTTTTTCCTACTAATTGTGCACATTTCTTAGCTGCAGAAGTCCTGTCTGCAATACAAGCAGTGAAAAATGTTACCTGGATAAGAATATATTTACATAATCACGAGCTAATTACTGTTTGTCATAAGTAAAATCAAGGAATTATTACCATGCACAACTTGTTTAGTTGTACATGGATACAGTTGAACTGCTGCCTTCTTCTACCCTAGAACTGGGTATATTTGCAAACAGTATGCAAAAAATCACTCCACTAACAGCCAGATGCACTTTCTGTTTCAAGATGTGCTGCTCCCTCTCTTCATTCTGCTTTTTTTTTTGGTGGCATTCCTCCTGATTTAATCTAGTTTTCCTGTGGGTGGAATCTGGCATAAAAAATATGTAAAGAGCTTTATAGCCATCTGCATCAAAGGTGGTGTATAGATACCAATTAGCAATAATGACATTCAGGCACTTCAGGTGTATTTGAAAACAGTTGGCAGTGCTTGATGCTAGAAATACAGAACGACTGTAAGGCAAACTGGCATAGCCCTATTAACTCCAGCTGAGCCTTTCCAGTTTATCTCAGCTGAGGATCTTGAGGATCTGACCCTAAACTCAAGTCTCTCCCCAGCAGCAACTCAGGACCCAGCCAAATGCACACTGTAGCTCCTTGTTTTAATTAAAGAAGTGGAAATTATTTTCTATTTTGGAAAGTTGTTGGGAATGATGTATGGATAACAGCTTGAGAATTCAAATTATGCCACAGATCAGCATGACCTGCAAGAAGCAAAAATGTTTTGACTACTACTCTAAGCAAAATCAGGATGGATGTCATAGATTATCCTTGCATGCACAAACCCATAGCTGCATGTTTTATGCTGTTTATAAGTA
>VWZP01002662.1:382908-470408 GCA_013396995.1 Dicaeum eximium
CAGTTACCACAATTAGGAATTTGAAGCAGGTGGCTCAATAATGGGGCTTTTTCATTTCATTTATTAGAAGGGGGAGGAAAAAGCCCAGCAACGCAGAGCTTCATTTATTTTCATCAGCTCCACAGTAAGAGCATGGCAATTTGCAACACCAGAATCATTTCAAGTACAGCTTTGCATACATCATTCATTTCTTTAGTTTTAAAAGCTTCTTATCGTTCAACCAAAATTTGAAAAGATAATTTCCTGTCTAAAGTCCAATCTGGTCTGAGCATCCTGGCTGCTTTTTAACACTGTGTTGGCTTTCTTGGTAAGCAGATGGAGTGTCGGTGTTACTGCTGCGTGACCCCCAGGTGAGTGTGACTTTGCCTGCGTGTGCCTGCGCGTAACACATCCGCCACCAAGAGCTGTGCGTGACATCCAGCTCCAAGTTTGCCTCACCTTCCCGTTCGCTAGGAAGAGAGTTTAATTTAATTTCGCCTCCGTCCCAAGGCTGGCAGCAGAAGCAGCACGCTCCCAGCAGGAGGATGCAGCGTTTGCAGCAATGCAGCCGCGGGTCGCAGCCCGGCCGCACGCAGGGCAGCGCTCGGCAAGGCTGCCGCGGGGTCGGGGCGCAGCATCCTCTTCCTCCCGCTGCTTCTGCCGGGCGCTCTCCGGTGTGTGTGTGTGGGTGTGTGTGGGTGTGTGTGTGTGTGTGTGTGCGGATGGGGGGTTCGCACCTCGCGGGGAGCCCCACCGCCTTTCAGGGAACGCAGCTCCAGATGCACCCTCGGCCCGGGAGTCACTTTGCTGGCTTCTCCACTAACATGATGTGTTTATGCTGCTTTGAAGAACAACAACGCTCTGTTGTTCTTGTGCCAGAATAAAGGGGTTTCACGCCGCGTGAAGGTACCTCAATTTCTGCATGTATAGCGAGGGGTCTGGGCAGCGGCTAAGGAAAACATCAAGGAAATGTGGTAATAGCCTGAGGCCAGGTGACAGGTCTTACCTTGCATTAGCAGGTTGCTCAGGCTTAAGTAAAACAGAGGCCCTAAAGTGGCCCCAGTGCTGCCAGTGGTAGGATTTGCCCCCTCAGAGCATCTCACAATTCAGAGATCAATTCAATGCTGCAACCACAACTGCTGTTGCAGAGCATGAGTGGGCTATTGCTGTCCACTGTCTGAGAACATGCAGCCCCTTCTATCCACAGGAATTCCCACCAGAAACCTCCCTCTGGTTCAGAATTCAGGCAGACACTTTGTTTGGAAGCAATCTCCCTGAAGACTTTGAAGCCCCCCTGCACTGTACCATGGGCCCTGCGAAGCTGAACCAGCTTGTGTTTGCTACTGGGCTAAGTGCCCAACAAAGAGCCCCTTACCATGGCAGAGAGAATCTGTTACACATGATACCATATTAAGCAATTAACAGGGTTGTGGGGCTGAGCCTAGTGCCTATCCTCTGCAGTTTAATCATTTCTCTGTTTGCGAGGTTTCTAGCAAATAAGACATACATGTTCCTCGCATTAGCACATCAACAGTGTCTATGGGAAAGGCAGAGACACAACGTGCACTGCTGTTCTGCTCAGGAGCAGGGTCATATTGGGCTATACTAATCAGAGGAGGTGCAGCTTCCCAGCTGACTGCTCCTGTTCTGATTGCACAGTCAGCTGCCTGCAGACAGGATGCCCTCCTGGTAAGACCTTGTCCAAAAATGTTCGGCTCCATGTGGAAATTTTGCAATTTTTTGTATGAATATGTACTTGATAGTAAGCATTACTGAAAAGATTCTCCTTTTGCCCAGGTGTTACTGCTTTGAAACCAGCTAAGGAATATTGGTGATAATTTAAAATTAAAAAAAAAAAAAAAGACGTACCATTCTTAGCCCTTAGAAACTCTTCTGCAGAGGCACAGGGGGGCTACTTGGCTGCACAGGCACAGCCTTCAGGGCTGTTTGAACCAGCAGCCTCAGCACAGCTCCACCTGCCCTTGCAGTAGGAGGGTGCCTCAGCCCCAGTCTCAGGTTCTGCAGCCCCAGGGAACAGTTGTCTGCCCTCGGATCTCCTCCATGCAGCCACTCCCCCACTGCTGGCACAGCTATCTGCTCTTTGACAGGAGCTCAACAACCCTGTGTAAAATTGTCCTTTCCCATGCTGGAGGGAACATGAACCCCCTGATGTTTCACTTTCGATTGACACAGTTAACATCACCCCAGGATAGTGTATGCTTCTTCAGTGTAGTTCACTGCAATACTCAGGGTAATGGTAGGATTACACTGAAACGGGAATAGTGCAACTATGAAACTTGGAGACTGGATCAGTCCATTTACATTAAGGTATCTATGAGTAACTTATGTGCTGAATATCCAGAATAAAGTGAATTAACATAAAGAGGCAAACTCTGTAAACTGACTCACTCTGTGTGCAGCTCACACAAAGAGGTAAATAGGGAGCCTCACTATTGCAAAAAGGAATGGACACTATAGACTTGGCCCTGTCTGAAGGAAACATGGAAGCACCCAGGGCCTTTCATTTCCCATGTATAAATGGAGATGATTTTATCAGTCATCTAATGAAATGATTTCTGAGTATAACTGAAATAGGGGAGATATGTGTCTAAGATAGATGAATGGACAGAGGGTTTACAGTCTCATCCTGTCCACCTGCTGCAGAACACAGCTAAGCCCATTACAACTATGTTATTTGTGAAGCATAGGAACTGCTGGTCCAAAAAACCCCCAGTGAAAAATGCAATGATAGCAGTAATGAAGGCAGCTCTTACGTTTGCACAACAGTTCAAATTTCCAACCAGCTAAAAATTACTTCAAAAATATGTAGCTATGTTATTTTTTGGCAGACAAAAACTTGAAATCCTGATGTGATCCATGATACTGGTCTCTTCCATACAGTGGTTGTCTGACTAAGAAAACAGACTTCACATTGTGACATGGAGTACACCTGCTCCATCATCTGGACACTGAACTGACTTGCTTACTTTAGAAAGGAAACATTGACTAGTGCTTAGTTTGTTTCCAGAATAGAACACTTTTCATTCTTTATGGCATCCTAAAGTAGCTGTAGCCAGATTCTGCAATGATCTATTTGACAGTAGGGAGTCCCATGAAGTCTACAATAGTTCTTACTGACTTACATGTCATAAATTTTACTAGAATGATAGAAGACTCACACTGCTTTTGTGATCAATGAAGCATTTCCTTATTAACCAGGGACACCAGTCCTGTCCTTTCTGAAGTTAGTGAGAAATAATATTGCTTCTTATGTTTTTTATAAGGCCTTACTACTGCTTCCAGTGCATCACTAATGAGTTAAATACTGGTAATAAAATTATTTATTTTTGTTGGATGGTTTATTGGTTGCTAGAACCTGGAATGTCATTTCTGGCTATTCTTCTGTTGTTATTCTTTCCCCTGAAAATTTAGGAAGAGGAATGTTGTTACAGCCTTAAATTTATCACTAGAAGCTGATGCATGTTGGTGCAATGGAAAGAGGCTGGTTTCATTTAGGCACTCAGAAACTGATATCTAATTAAATTTTGAAATGAAATGTTAAAAACAGTGGGTGACAGACTGTCTGTAGGCGTGTCCCCTGAGGTGCTCCCTATTTTATTTGTTAATGATCTTCCTTTATTGCCCACACTAAGCCAAGCTCTACCAACTACTGCTATAGCACCATTATTCAGCATTTAATTTCATACAATCTTAAAAAAAAATTTAAAATTCACACTATATTTAATTAGTTGCTCATTTAAGCCCTCAGTGGTTGGCTCTCTCCTGTGTACAGATATTTATCTCTACCTATTTCAAATACTGAAGTATTGTTTTGCAGTTACAAGATTTTGGCATTGACAAAAGAGAGGTGATATGGAGTAAATTAATGAACTCAAACTGGTATGACAAGAATATGCAGGTGACCAAAGACTGAGATCTGATTTTAACTATTCTACTTGGAAAACCATAGATGTGTTAAGAAGTGACTTGAGGGCAGATATGCAGCATCAACCCAGAATTTTAAACCTTTCCTTTTTGAAATTTTTCATTGTTTGTTTATTTTCTCCTTATCTCCATCCTCTATTAAATCAATGTCAAGAGACTACTTCTGTCTGACCTTAAATGAATAGAAATGTTCATTACCTTTAGGTCTTTGCAGTTATCACTAAACAGAGATTTGATATTTTCTTGTTGCTTTTTTTGTGTTTGTTTGCGTGGGTATTTTTTGGGGGGGAGGGTGTTGCTTGGTTTTGGTTTTTTTTATTAATCACTGATACATCTCTGATATAGAGAAAAGCACTGGAGAAATGCATTAACAAGTACATGCAGTAGTCTTTTCAGCCTGTGCCACTGGATGGCTCAATGTGTCACAAAAGAAATCTCTGTTAGCAGTGTAAGTTAAATTCGGTTATTCAGTTTGTGAAGAAGCTGCTTCTCAAGGAGGATCTGAATATATTTTGCTAAAGGTATGAAGATCAGAGCAGCCATGATGGTCATGTCATTACTAACTGTGAAGTTTCCTTTATGTACAATTCTGTAATACCATATTCAAAACTTCCCATAAAAGATGGATGTAAATTCTTCTCTGTGGAGAGCAAAAATGGCTTTGGGCAGCTGAGTTTGCTTTTTGATACTAAGGAATCAAGAACAGTAGATAAACACTAACTTGGTGGCTAAAATTTGCCTATTCATGGCCTTGGTAAAGCAATGTTGCTATGGCTGCTCCTTACCCCTGACTTAAACAGGGACCAAGTCAGGTGTATGTTGGAGCATGTGTCTGTGCGTGAAATTAAACCACAAAGTAGAGATACACTTCAGAATAGTTCCCTGCTTAGACAAACTTTAACAGTCTGCTGCTCTTCAGTCTGCAATACTGACTTCAAAATAGTTAGATAGGGCTATTTTTGTTATTTGTACCCTGTTTTTCTCTCGGAAATGTACTGAAACAACCAAACTCTTTGCAGTTGCTTACATAAGTCGGCAATAATTGTTTTTTTTACCAGTCTTGATACAGGTCAAAAGCTCAAATCCAGCCCAAGATTAGAAAGTAAAACTACCCACGTTTCAGGTCTCTGAGTTGTCCAGTCCTATGTGTTTTGGTTAGTAATGATGGCAGGAAAAAGAAACCAAACCCTTTCCTGTCCTCTGCCATGGATCTCAAAGATCTCATGATGCAGCTTGTTTTTAATGCAAGTCTTTATTTAAGATATAGTTTGCTGTACCAGCCTGAAATTTCAATGGCCCTTTGAATGATGATCTATTAAATTGTCTGCATTATAAATATGCTTTTGGAGCTGCTCTGTTTTTTGTGATAACTGTGTTGGATTCTGAGTCATAAAGGTTACAAAACAGATACAATAGACTATATTCTGCCATAGAGGTGGCATAGTTCAGCATGACTGAGTCACTGCTCTGAAGAGAGACAGCACTGATTTTTATGCAGGGTATTGCAAGTCAAGCCTGAAGTGCATTGGCAGAGCTGCATTGTAGCAGGCAAAAAGCTGCTCCTTAATACATACCTAATTTTACTTGTGCAATTCACACTTTCCCAGGTACTCATCATATAACATTCTAAACTACATTTAGATGCAAGTGACCCAGGATCATTTCAAGCAGTGAAAAGGGAACAAGCAAAATTCTGAACCATTATAAATGGTCAACTTGGCAGGTGCCAAGAGTAGCATGTGTGACCATACTAAACAAACTTGGCTGGGAAACTTGAAGTTGGCAAGTATCTTCTACCTGCTGCCTTGTCTGCTTCAGTTTCCCTCTTTCCTCAGCTGGAAAAAATCATACTAGAGTAGTGGAGATCTCTGCAAGAGTCACGTTTTCTTTTTCCTCCCCCTGCCTCTGTCCTTTGCTTTACAATCTGTGCTGATTTGAAAAGGTTTTCCAGTTGGCCATGTCTTCTCTCCAGTAACTCCAGTTTTGTTCTCCTTGCCCTCTTCTGTCTGGACTCTCTGCCCTCTTTGTGCTTTATCTATTTCCCAACAACTTTTGTGCCCAGAACACCAGGTGCAATTCTTTTCTCCTTGCCACCAGACCAAACCCCTCAGCTGCCCACTCCTACCTGCTGTCATCTCTGTCACTCATCTGTTAAATCCCCAGGCTTCTTTTATTCCTAGGCAAATGTCCCTTCTGGTTCTTTCTTGGAACATCTCCTATGGGTTTCCTGAATATTTCTGTGTGTATATTTCTCATGATAGTTTTGATTTTTTTAGTGTTTTTTCCTCTGTTAGTATACAGTAGGGCAGAAGACTATTTAAATGTTCTATTTTGTTTATTAATACCCTGAAAGGTTTTGCAGTTCATTATTAATGTGAAATATAAATTCACAATGCATCAAAGGTGAATAAAACACTATTATACCACACTGTTAGTGACTCATGTTCAATCCAGGATCATATTGTCTTGGTAAAAATGACCACATAAGGGCAGATAGGTTGATTTGCATTATGCTGTGTTGTTAATTTGAAAAAAACCCCTTCATCTAAAAATGATGTTTTACAAGGAACTTTTCAGATGCTTTGTAATAATCCGCATTCCTTACCTTATGCTTAGCTTTCCATTGGGGGAAAAATAAACCAACAACCTTGAGGCTGTGAGTTAAATATGTCATTCCATGAAGAAAATTATCTATATGTCCTTTCAGTCTTTTATGCTTTCCATCTTTTGAGTGTTTAGTAACTAAAGATTATTATATATAATAAATTAGAATCTTAATCAGTAATAAAATTTCAAATAGTTCTACCCAGTATATTATACCTGTAATGTGAATTAATTGTTCACAACTGGCTTGTTCTAAAGACCAGGTACAAATGTTTTTCAGAATATCCCTAGGAAGGGACACACCTACACATGCATACCTCTTCCTTCCATTCACCTTTGTGATTCTAGGATGATATAATAGGTTTTTTTTTTTTATTTCCTGCAGATGCTCTGGCAATTCAGAGATGTGACAAACAACATTTGCAGGAAAAGGTTATGTATCCTACCTGACCAATTGCATACAGAAATGGCAGACTTCCATGCATATGATTTCCCTTTTCAATTTTCTTATATGAGAAAATTTTCTTGCATCTTATTCAGAACATTCCCAAACATAGCCTTTCTCTCTTTGATATGACACAAAAATTGGTCACTAAACAATTACATTTTGAGCTTAATCTAAACAACAGAACAAAGATATCAGTGCTGAAGTGGCAGCAAGTGTATCTTTAGCTGGTTATATAGGACTGTATTGTTTCTTGTTATATAGGTTATATTGTTTGGGGTTTTTAAAAATTTCTGGAACAGTTGTGTTTGTTTTTTGATGTCTGCAGTGTGAGTGCTGAGTGCCATGCCATGGGGTCTTTATTAAGGGTGAGAGGCAATGTAGCATCTACTTTGAATAGGTACTCCATGATAGCTGACTACAGGAAGGGATCTTTTCACCCCCAAACAAGTGCTTGAATAACATTCTACATGAGTATTAGAGAGACAGCATGTGCACTTTGAGATAATTCAGCTCTGTCTGCATGCAGGGTCGAGCAAACAGCACCAATGATTTCATGCCTGAGCCAGGCAGAACTGTCCCTCTGCTTAGAAGGCTGTCCCACACACAAACAATATAAAGCCAAGTAAATAGCAAGCACTTAGGAAACATTTTCAACTTTAAATAAAAAACTTAATAAAAAGCGTAAAACACCTCATTAGGCAAGCTTCTCCTTTTATAAGTAGTTGTACCCTCTCAAGTTTTCACAACTAGAAATGCAGGCAAAGAAGGCTCTGTTTTGGGGCTCTGCAGATAAATTATGTATTAAAAATATGCTCCTACTTTAATGATCATTCTCAAAAGGCTCTTTGAAAATGAAGGAAAAGCAAAGTTTACTTTGGTCAAGGAGATGGGACACAATTCTAAGAAATATTCAAGAATAAGTTATATAAAATTCATGAAGCTGGAATATTTACTCTTTTACCCATCAATCTTGACCCAGCTAAGTTATTTTCATCAGGAGAGATGGAATGCTTCATACTTATAGCCTTTCTAGCAGTCAATACAGTATTGACTGTATTGCAGCCAATGCAGCCAGTGTGGTGATGAGATACTGTAGTTTTCACAAGCTTTCATTAAGTTTGCTGTGAAATGCCATGTTCTCATATTAGTCATCCTCTCTGCATTATATCTTAGAAGATGCACTTCAAACTGTTTTTAAAGTACATTATTATTCAGCTGTTCACCAAAATAGACCAATATACATTATAATATGTTTACGAGGTGGCAGTCTTACAATTCAACAATTTCAAACTTACATGCCATCTGACATAGCTACAAAATTGTTTCAAATGGCCGTGCTTACTTTTTGGAGCAAGTAGTTCTAAATGAAAAGGTTGATGGCTTCAATTTGATTATTAGCAAGTAAAAGAACACTGATAGAAATATTGCAGTCAGTATGTTGATATTCCAGGGAGAATGAAAAATGTTTAGTGGACAGTTTAGAATACTGTCAGTATACAGTGTCATGAAAACTGCTGAACTTGCTTCTTTATTTATATCACTGATGTAGGTTTAATACCATTTAAATATCTTCAAAGCCACTTCATTACTGAAAAAATTAGTTCCTTCAACAATAGATGGTAAACATTTTCTTCCTAGTCTGCTTCAACCAAATATGAGCTACAGGCAGCTGGAGAGGGACAAAGCTTAGCATCTCCTGTCAAAAAGCAGCCAGGCTGCAGGGAATGCAGAACTCATCACCTCCACCATGAGGTATGCAAGGTCATCTTTCATATGTGTGGATGGAGTCAGATTCAAACATGTGAAGGGAAAGGAGGTGGAGGAATGGAAGGAAAAGGCAGAAATTTAACCTATTGTCCCAATAACAAATCACAGAGACCCAATCAGATTCTGTACAGTTTTTCTCTGCCCTGGTAATTTCACTGTGGCAAAGGACAAAACTGATTATCATGTTTTCCTAGTTGCTACTACTATATTAATTAATTCAATGCTTTCAGCAGATGTCTGCATGAAAATACGGCAACTCAACTTGAAAAAACAGATCTTAAAAACAGAGGTCTTAGGAGGTGAGATAATACTCAAGTAAAACAGTAGTTCTCTGAATAACAGGGCCAGTGCCTGCGATATGGAAAATAAGCAAATGAGACCCCGAGGACAGAAAGAAGATGGAGAGAAGGAGCAGAGTTACAGTGTGTCTCCTGAAGTCGAGGTTGGAAAAGTGCTGAGATTGTGTGTGAAGCTATATGTGTGTTTCTGCAGCTTCTTGCATAACTCTTCAGTGACAAATGTATTTGCAATTTTCCTCACCTACCATTGGAAAGAAAGCAATTATTAATTTATTATCAGAGAAGAAGCTGTCCTAAGTTATCTAGGCACATTTGCATCAAGCTATTCTAGTGGAATACCTGTTTACAAATATCCAAACAACTGGCCTTTAAAGCAAAGACCAGTGTCACACAGAAGATCCCTGCACTAATGGTACTGCACACTGAAAAGGCAGCACTGTGGGTGGGACTGCAAACATCCACCATCCTCACCTGCCTCTGTGTAGCCAGAGGATACTCTCCTGTCTCCCTTCCTTGCATCCTGAGCCTGTGCTGCTGCCAGCACGTGTGACAACCATTGCCAATTGTGACAGTTGTTTTTGTGAAGGGGGACATCTGTCTACATAAAATCAGGCTGGGGTCTGCAAACTCATTCACAGAGGAGATGAAATAGTCATCAGATGGTAAAAATTACCTTCTTGGTTAAAACACAAACTGCTGTCCCAAAAGTGAGAGAGACTCTATCTGACTAATGCTCACCTGAGCCAGGCTGAAGTTTGTAACATATGTGTTCGGGGGAGCCCTTGTAATTGCTGACAGATGGATCTCCATCTAAAGAGCCTTCCACCTCTACTTGCATCTCTCCTGTTTTGAAATATTAACAATAAAAATTACCTTCTACACTATACATCAAAAAACAGGAACATGAAATTCTTGAAAAAGGTATCAATATATACTCTAGATGTCTTGTCAATGAGCTGTTTACAAATGCCACTGAAATGCCCCATTGACTTTGTGGCTTTTCATAGATGGGGTTGTCTCAGAGGTAGTCTCAACCCAACCCCAAGTCTCTCCTTGGCATCCCCTTTCTCCTCTGATTGTTTCTCTAAATATTTTGCTGAAAGCCTAAAAGCAAAAAAGTTCTCCATACAGTTGTTTCCAATTAAGAAAATTAAAGCTATATATTTTTAAGCAAAAATAAAAATGACACAGAAAACATTTAAACATTTAAAGCACAAGAATAGTGAATAGGCAGGCCGTTATATTAACTCTTGACAATCTACCTTATGCAACACATTTCCAGTGTAAATGCATTAGCAGTTCGGTGTTTCTTTAATTTTTGCACAGAAGCATTTTTTTTTTGTCAGATCACATTTTGTAACACAATATCAATCTTGCCATATCCATGTTCTAGATGGGCTGTAGGGATTCTGCTGTAATTATGTCAAAAAATGAAATATTTCAAAATCTGATTGACAGCTTGATTACAATAATGCATGTGATTAAATTCAGGGTGTGCTGGTGTAACAAAGGAGGGAATGTCATTGGTAATTAACTGTATTTTTGTTAAATTTTCTTGAGCATTTCTTGCTTTTAGGTTGTAGTACATTGAAACCAATGAGACACCTAGTGGTAGCATTTTTTTAGAGTTTCTTAGTGCCATTAGAGATTGGGGAAAACCAGTTCTTATGCAAATGATATATTTTGTTACATATCATGTAAATATTATTATGTAGATTAGCATGGTCATGAACACCAACACTATGCAGTACAGTGGCATAACAGGAAGGATTCCATGCTATGCTCAAGTATAGAATAGCAGTTCTGTAAGTACTTTTTATTCTCCAGACAGCTATTTCTGTATAATAAAGCCTGCCAGAAGACAGACAAGTATGAATTATAATGAATTGCATTGGTTTATTTTTAATTTTCATTGTATTACATCTCCTTCCAAGGAACCAGTCAATGACTTATGCCCCTTTTTCTTCCTCAAAGAAAGTTTGTATGAGACAATTAATTCACCAAAAAAACTATTTATATGAATAATGGATTAACTTTTGGTCTTAAAAAAGGATGAAATGTGCTAATTTTCATTAGCTTTTTGTTTGTTTGTTTTCTCTTTAACAACATGCTCTTCAGAAAAAAAACCTGATGTCTCCAGTCATAGAAGATCATAGGTGTTTTAGCATGTATTTTAGAAGTAAAAATATTATGTAAATGATAATTTTTTAGTGCTCTCTCTCATGAAATTGATGGATAAATGCAGAGACGAGAAATTGTTATTTCCTAGATTTAAATAATTCAAGGTGCCACACAGTACAATTGACTCAAAACTGCGTTCCTTCATGGGCGTGCTGATATCTGCTAACCTTGATATTTTGCCTGCACATCTCTTCCACAAGTTTTACTGTCCTTTCAAATGTGTCCCTTACAACTGCATAATCCATTCCAGGCCAATATTCTTCCCTCGACCCAGATTTTATTCCCTTTTAATAGGCTGTAACCACTGACTTGTCAGAAACCAGGTTACCTATATTTGTTCTATTTTGGGGAGTGAGGAGACAGGGTAGGGCAACTAACAAGGCTTTTGAATTTATTTGGTATTTACTGACTGTAATATCTTTGAACAAGTGCTATGTTTTCCTCTGTATCTGGATAACATTCAATAAACTTTGCTTCTTGGTAAAAATATACAAATAAGATGCAGTCTAATATAAGAAAGTGAAAGATAAAAAATATATAAAGCTGGCATACTAATTTATTTTCTGTGAAAAGAATTGAAGGTATTGCTAGAGGAAGTAACAAGTACATGGTGATTCTTTATTTTTCCCAACACACAAATACATTTTCAAAAAGTGTGCAGAAAGATGCTATTTTTTCTGTTTTCAAGCAAAAGAGTTAATACTGCATTGTTTAAAAATCCACTTTAGAAAACATATGACAGCTTGGTGACCTTGGAAGTGATAGTGATGTTTTTAAGCAGTGGGAAATATGGAACTGTAGATAGGGAGTACAAGGCACAGAGCTCTCCCTGTTTGCATCAAAAGAGGGTTTTAAAAAATATAACCTCATTCTTTCGTGCATTTTGCTAGAGCCTAATCGCCTTAAGAAATCACTATTTGATCAGTAAGTCCACAGCTAAGTATAAGCTCACCTCATTCAAGAGATCTATATCCTCTGAGCTACAAAGAATAGCAAATAATAAGTTTATAGAATTCTGGTTTCTTATTTAAAAAGCATATAGTGACAACACTAGTATTTAGCAGAGAAGTGTTTGGAGGTATGCTAATGACCGCAAGAAAATTTCAAACCTCCATAATGTGCTTTAATCACCAGCTGGAGATCAAAAGCCACCGTGTGATTTTATACAGCATGGGCAGCTTCCAGAACTGCCTTACATGGAAAGAGATCAATGGTAAAATTGGTAGATACAGCAAAGCTTTGCAATAAAAGCGTTTTATGTATCTTGTTCAAAGTATTTAAGTGCCTTTTAGATCACTGATTGAACCATAGACATTATAAAGTGGAACCTTTTAATACCAAAATAAATTTGCAGAGTAAAATTCCATTACAGGAAAAAGCATTGCACTGCAACAGGACAGATAATAATTCTTTCACATGTAATGGAATATATGAAATGTTTGATGATAAACAGAAGTTCTTTGCATCGTTGCAGTTGGATCCTATGCACTGCTGTTTGTGTGCATGTGAGTGAATCTACAGTGTATCCTACACAGTGCCCCCAGATAAAATGCATTTGTACCTATAAATATCACCCTAACTGGGATGGGGGGAGACACTTCACAGTCAAGACAATTCAGGCATTTAAGTCAAGAAAAACTGCCTATGAATATGAGTTTGGACCTTGACCAAAGAAAACATAGAAATGCTTTAGAAACTCATGAAAGTCCTTTAGTTTGAATTAATTTAATGCACTTCAAACAAACTCTAGTCTTAGAAGCTTCAACTTATTTAAGATGATTTCCTTTAACAGCTTCAAATCATGTGTCTGTTAGCATCATAAAACTTCCAACATATCTCACTGTGTAGCTTTTCTTCCACAGCGTTTTCATCAATTCTTCTTACACTTCATCCCCCTTCCACTGAATTACTGGGTACTCTGTAGAGACTGGATTTCTTCTACCCCATGTTCCATTCCTCTCTTTAACAAATTAACTAGTCGGGGAATGAATAGAGATGATATTTTAAAAGACCTGCAAGATTTAAAAATATTTTTCCTGCCTCAGCATCTCAATTTTGAATTTAAAATGTTTTCAAAAGTACAATTAATAATGTCTTTTTAATTAATAATATAGAATTAAGAGTCAAGTAAACCAGGTCTTACTTTGAGATTTGTTACAAATTTCCTTTATCACTTCAAGCTAAACAAACTTTCCTCAGCATCTCTGTGTCTGATTCTTCATTTGTAATTCGGGGTAAATATTTATTTTGCTGAAGTGATTATTTATTAAGCTCTTTAGGAAGTTGACCCTAACAAAACCCAATATTGTGCCTTCCTTTGGTGAGGAAAACTTAGGTAACAGT
Source organism: Dicaeum eximium (assembly GCA_013396995.1). Lineage (NCBI taxonomy): Eukaryota > Metazoa > Chordata > Aves > Passeriformes > Dicaeidae > Dicaeum > Dicaeum eximium. The sequence goes on from VWZP01002662.1 coordinate 396,475, forward strand.
CTTATCTCGTGGGGAACTTTTCAGACAGATGTGTAGTTTCTTATTCACTGCATTCTGAAGGAATTAATTAAAAAAAAAATTAAATTCCTTCCCAAAAATACAAAAATTAGTCTAACTTGTAGAGACACCTGGAAAGATTGGCAAAACCAGTTTTGCTCAAGTGAAATGCTGTCATTTCTGGTGGTGTTCTCTCAGTTCAAGCAAATTTTTGGTGTTTCCTATGAACAGTAATACCCTAGAACATACAGAACAGTTCAGATTCTTGAACATTTCTAGCAGTACCTAATATTTCAAAAGTACATTTCTATTATTCTTAATGTAGCCCAGGTGGTCAAGGAAATCTCTGTAAGTACCATCATGATGAACACACTACAGAATGATAGTTCTTTGTTTGAAGCTATTTAGTACCTCTAAAACTGCAGCATCTGAAGACAATGGCCATGAAATCATAATGCCTTTTAAAGGTTTGAAGCACCTAGTAAATTAACAAAACAAAATCATTGTCCTTCTGTTTTCGTGCCTCATCCCCTAAATTCCCTGGTTTGCCATGTCCTTCATCTTCTGCACCTCTCTCACTTCACATCTTGGCAGATTCAGGTGCGGATGTGCCAACATCCGTACGTGACAATGAAAGGAGCAGGAATCACTGTCCCTGGAGGTGTTTAAGGAAAGGTTGGACTTAGTGCCCGGTCTAGTTCACCTGGTGGTGCTCGGTCATAGGCTGGATTCCATGATCTTTTCTAACCGAATTGATTCTGTGATACCAGCTGGACAAAGGCCTTCCCACACTTATTACAGCGTAAGAAACCACGGTTTCTTGTAATTCTCAACTTTTTTTCAATGAAAAGAGCTGTGAAGCACTAGAACAGGCTTCCCAGGGCAGTGGTGGAGTCACCACCCCTGGAAATGTTCCACAAACGTGTGGCTGTGGCACTCGGGCACGGCTTTGCGGTGAACGCTGCCCTCAGAGCTCTTCTCCAACCCAGCCGACCCCACGGCTGTAAAAGACTTCAGCTCTTGGCCCATCTCGGGCCGCGGTGCCTGATGGGAAGTGTAGTCCGTGTCGGACCCTCCTGCGGCCTCTTGCCGCGGCCGTGGACTACAGTTCCCTGCAGGCACCACGACCAGGGAGGAACGGAGGCGGCGGGCCGCGCTCGGCGGACCAATGGGGGCGGGCGATGCTGGGAGGTGCCGGCGGGGCGGGCGGGCCGCCTGGGGCCGCGGGCAGTGCGGGAATTTCGGACCGGGAGGAGGGAGCGGCGCCGGGCCCGCTCGCGCAGGAGGTACTGGGAGCCGGCGGCTGCCTCTGGGGAGCCGATGTTTGGGGGTGTTCTTAGGAGGCGAATTTTGGGGCACTGTTTCGCATCTGCTTCGCCGTGCCGAGCATCCCTGGCCCTTCTGGCGGATTGCGGGCGGTTTTCCCCGCTTCCCTCGCGGAGGAGGCCGGTGGTACCGCCGGGGCCCGCCCGAGCCTTGTTCCTTCCCAGGGGCAGGGAAGGGGCCTTCTTCCCTTCCCTTCCCTTCCCTTCCCTTACCCGGAGGCATCTCCTGGGCCGTAGGGAGGGAGNTGCACACCAAACACCAGATTTCAGACTCCGGGGGCTGGGAGGGACGAGAGTTGAACTCCTTCCTTCCTTTTATTTTCCCTTCCCTTCCCTTCCCTTCCCTTCCCTTCCCTTCCCTTCCCTTCCCCGGAGGCATCTCCCTGGGCTGTAGGGAGGGAGAGAACGGGGGCAGAGCTCCCACAGTTTCACCCTTGAGCTCTGGGCCCCTTTCCCACCTTCTCTGTGGCTGTGAGCTCTGAAGCTGCCTTCGGTGGCAGCGGCCTAAGTTGCTTCACTTCCTGTTTTTGTTTTTGTTTTGTTTTGTTTTGTTTTGCTTTGTTTGTTNGGGCCCCTTTCCCACCTTCCCTGTGGCTGTGGGCTCTGAAGCTGCCTTCGGTGGCAGCGGCCTAAATTGCTTCACTTTTTGTTTTTGTTTTGTTTTGTTTTTTTTTTTAGCACTAAAGCTAGGTGGAGGAGGCTGAGTAACAGCTATGCTCTCTGCCACTTAAGAGGTTCGGGATTCATAATCACTTTTGGGATTGTCTCGGTGTAGCATCACCTTGGCTGTCAGGCGTTCCTGAGTTTCACTTTAAATTTTTTTTTTTTTTTTTTTAATACGAGCCTACAAATCAGCAAAGTCTGCGATTTTAGGATCAGGAAAGGCCTGGTGTGTAAGAATTAGGCTAAGCTGGTTTCTGTCATTGGTTGTGGTTTTCCTTCACTTCCTATTTCTCGCTATTTGACTTCCGTGTTTTAAGACTTCAGCAGTCGCAGACAGGCTGAACTCTGTTGTTCTCTTTGTTTTTCAATTTGTGCCTGAGGCTTTTATTAATTTATAAGGAATCCATGGACACTTTTTATGGCTGGGAAAAATACAAAAGCTGCTGTGAAGCTTCCTGTAACTATTACTGTGTCAAAGGGCTTGTGCTCTCACCTGTAGGAATAAGCTGTCCACTAAATTCTTGGGGATAATCCATGAGTGAGGTAGGATTCCTGATGAATTTCAGAGCTGATGATTTTTATACAGTGTGCTAAATTATCAAAAAGCCTTCCAGTGGATCACTCACATGTATTAGGTATTTGCAGTCTGTATAGAGGAGATTTGGAGTGACATGATTTGGTGCCTTACAATGATCACTGGTTTTTATTGCAGTAGCTGAGTGATGATTAAGATTTTCAGGAGAACCTTAAATAACCTTAAAAGAAATTTTAAAAAAGGTAATGTATTCTTGAGAAAGCAATTTAAAATTGGTAACACAGTAATTCCTCTTGTACATGGCTGTTTCCTACCTCTGAACAAGCTGCATTCTGAAATATTAAGTCATCTTGGTTTGTTTAGCAAAAAAAAAGAAAAAAGGCATTTCCTTAGTCCACCATGGTGCTGTTGTGATTACATATTTCTCAGTAATTGTGGTCCACCAATGCCATTTATTCATTTTGTCTAAAAAGAATTTTTATTTTTATTTCTTGAGAGAGAACCATAGTGCCTCTTCTTCCATAAGTGCCATAAACTGTCTGTATCTGAGTCAGGAACTTAGATTGGAAAGGTTCTCACAGACAATGATCAACCAGTCACAGAAGGTCTGATTTATGTAAGAAAGTCTTTGGTCACCATCTACCTCACTTGGTAGGAAGTCACAAGTCACAGATACATCAGTTATTTTTTGTGTTGTCCCTCCCATGAAACAGCTCTACAGGTTTCAGGAGTCTTTAAGTGTCATGTTCTTTCTTCCCTATGCCTTGGGCAAAAATTTAGTTTTGTTTTTTCCCTAATTTTTTTTTTCAGGCAGACATGGATTTCTTGCTTTGACTAATGAACAGTTTTAATGATACACAGATTTCAGGTCTTGCTGGAACTACCTGCTCATCTAGGAGCACAGGTCACCAGCATGCCTTCTCTGAGTTGACAATGAAAATACATCTTACTAAGATAAACAACTGGAAAAATTACAATTTCCAGGGAATAAAAGAGGAAGATCACGAAGCAACCAGTTTGACTTGACACACAGCACAAATTCCTTCAAAATAAATTTGTTTTGTATTCATTTCAGAGTTTTGTTGATAATGAATGACAACAAGAATTGAGAAGTGGCTATTCATATTTATTCTAAGAGTTCAAGTACCGCTTAAGTAGCAACTGTAGCAGACAACATTTGTAAAGATAACACCACTGATATGCAGACAATTTTGCATCAATAGTGCTATCTCAAGTACAGTGTATTCTGTTTCTTCCAAGGTGTTTTATTAGGTAGGAGCCTTTGTAGTACTAAGAGGCTTCTGAAGAGAGTTTAGACAAATAGACTTCTGTTATTCATACTTCTTAGTAGGAAAATTGTAGCGACATAAAATGCTGCTGTTTACAATCATGCACCTTGAATATTGTTCTTGTCAGGCACCTTATCTAAGTAGGGTCAGGTCTGGCACTTGAATGATAGTACAGTACTTGACATCTATGGCACTGTTTCCAAGGACTTTAGTATGATTGCAGGAACTAATGAATTAAACTTCACAATACATGTCGATAGAAAATATTTCCTTTTGTTGATAGGGAGAAGTATTGAGAGGAAAGTTTAAGATTTTTTTTCTTTTTGGCGGGGTGGTGTTGGTGGTGAATTTTTAAAGGTGATTTTAGGAAGAAGTAGATGGCTTTATTCCAGTTGTGCAATGTACAGTAGATAACTCTATGTCATGTTTGTTGATGCATAAGTTTCCTGACAAACCCCTTGTGTTTACTGTATTATGATTAGAAAATGTAGAAGGATAGAATTTGAACTAAATTTTAATTGTCTTTTTAAATTTTTTTTAATTGCGATTTTTTTCTAGTTCTATCTTTTCATGTAGATAATTTCTGCTGTGTCCAGGTGTCTTAGGTTTCAATCAATGGAAGATATTTTAATGGATTTATCCAAATAAATGTGAAAGCATGTGGAGCCATTGCTTAAATATTTCCTTGGGTAACAGCTTTTTTGCGAGAGATTGAGTGCTTAGTATGGTGCATGCTGCCCATTGCAAGCGATCAGTGTTTGGCACCTATGGCCTACTGATAGTTTGACCAACTTGTAAGTAGGCAGAGTGCCATGTTAACAGATGGGTATGAATACAGACAGCCAAGAAACCATGTATGTGTATCTAGTGTATTTGTTAAGGGCAGGGTTCCCAGCTGGGGACGTTCAAACTTATGTCCATTTTGAATTTTTGCTTTTATGGATAAAGGGAAGTTGTCATTAACAATTTTTTTAAAAAATAAATACCTTCAGGCATACAATTATTGACCATGTTAAACAAAATAAGCAGGGGTGTGGAAGAAGAGGGAAGCACCAGCTCTTCCTTTGATACTCTTTAGGAGCTATTTTAAGTAAATTTAATTCCTTTTTAAGCAAGGCTGCTATCAGGAGTCTCACTGTGAATGTCAAAGATGTGGAGTGTATCAATAAGTTTGTTTCACAGGCTTGCTAGCCTTACTGTAAGAGAGACTACAAATTTTTCTTTTATGGGCAACAGTCTGTCCAGCATTCAAACACCAAAGTGTGTCCGTCCAAGTCTTTGCTGAATTATTTGTAATAACTCAGAGATCAAAGGGCTGCAGTCCTTCAAGCCCTCTGCATGGTTCTTAGGTTGACAATAAGTTGTTTATTAGCTTGAGGACAAGAATGCTCTTTTTGGATACGTTTTGGTATCCTTTCGATGACAGTGTGTGTGATCTTGTCCCACATCTGAGTCACTGGGTAATACTGCTGATGTTTTGCACTTTTTTGCCGTATCTGAGTCAGCTTTGGGGCTCCAGAGTGCTGGTTTATTTCATTAGCACTTCTAATACTTTCAGTCTGTCCTTTGTTTTAATCCATTTCCTGATTTAGATGTCCTGTGAAGCTGCTTAAAGATCTGCAGTGATCTTTCTGGCCTGCTCTTGTAAGTGATACCAACCTGTAGGCTTTTCTACCACTCTGTTCCTTCTGATACTTTGACACCATTGCTGTCTCATTGGTATGGTCTTATCTGAGCTGGCTGGAATTGTCTTTGGTGCTTGAAAGTCTCATTTTTCTCCTGCAGAAAATCTGGAGGAAGGATCTTCCTCCAAGACAGTAACCTATGTATCACCTTGAAGATTAAAAAAAAAGAAAGAGGGATGTAGAGAGTTTCTTGAAGACTGTGTGGATAATGATGTGGGTAAAGCTAGTTTTAAAATTTATGTATAGGATGTGTCTTGATAGTAGAGAAGAATGTTACTGTATAGAAGTGGAAATATAGAAAAGTAATGCAGAATTAAAACATCCATTTCGTGATAACGATGAAGCTTTATGTAGTGTAGGTATTAATACCAACCAGATGTGGTTCCATGACACAAAGATACTTCTCAAATTAAAAAGGACCCTAAAAAAGAAGAACTTTGGCCTGGAATGATGCACCTTCTTTTCTGTATTTATGCATGTGTTGAGTGACTGTGGTATCTGGAGACTGCTTGCTGCCAGAGTCCATTGCTCTCTGACTGGGTTCTTTTAGATGTTCCATGTATAAAGGATGTAATATTTAATATCAAATTTACTTCTTTGAAGATAGTTGATGCTATATGAGATTTCTGATTTAGGAGAGTGATATAAAATATACTGAAAACAATACAACTGGTAAGTTACATTTGGCAAAATACAGCAATTGCAATACACAGTTCAGTCAAGGTACTGATGTGATGATTCTCATTACTGGTCTCTAGAGTATCTGTTTTTTTACAGTTAAGGGGAATTCCTCATATTACTACTGAAGACTTGCAGCTTTTCAATATGCAAGTTTAACTCTAGGAAAACTGATGAACTTTATTTCATAAATTAAATATTTTCTATGTTTAGACCTGTGATTTTTTTGTGATTGATTGAATGTGATAAATTCCGATAAATTTCTGATAAATCTTTCTAGCATGTATTATGCAAGGTCTTGTAATAAGTTTCTCTTGTGAAGGTTTTTGCTGTCAAAATTTTTTGTGATGCCTGGAAAAATTAGTTGTTTTTCACTTTTAATTCATGCCAATGAAACTGCTTTCTGCATTTCTTTTCAAGTATATTTGTGGTAACGAATTATGGCTTAAACAACCCATTCTTTTTTTGTATTTCTAACAGATTTCTATATAAAATAAGTTGGATCAACATGTAACCTGTTTACTTCTTCCTTCCCTTCACTTTCTCTAGGGAAAATGCCAAATAAGAAAACGACTGGAAAAAGAGCCCCTGCAAAAAAGAAACTTGCTGAAGTGTTTGGTCTGGGGGAGGTTCTAGCAGATACATCAAGAAAAGAATGGAAATTAGGTGTCCCTATAGGGCAGGGAGGCTTTGGGCGCTTATACCTTGGTAAGTGTAGCTATCTTTGATAATTCTTTAAAATGGAGAGTAGATGTTTATCCCTATTCAAAACAATGAAAAGTTGACCCTAAGTTAGAAATATGAAGTGTCTTCACATGATCTTTTCTACTAGAACCTTAGCTTGGGTCATGGTGTTGGAAAAAAATGACAGAAATAGACAAATGGTCACTTTAAGCAGTAGTTTTATGAGTTTCCAGTGGTAGTTAATTCTTTTTAAAAATCAAAATCTTTATTACTTTTTAGCCATGGAAAGGATAGCTTAGTATTTATTTCAGTTTGAATTTTGGTCTGGCTGAAAGACTGGATTTTTTGCATGAGTGTCTTTATAATGATGAATTCTGAACTGAAACTGTCAGTGCATATTATCTGGAGGCTACTGGTCAGCCAGTACTTGGACTGGTTTTGACTTTGGTATTGCTTTTATTTTTTAATTGCCTAGTGAACTTTTGGCATGCCATATACTTTTTTTCATGTAACCAATGCTAAAAAAAAATCAAAGCATTGAACTTTACACTTTAAAAATCTTAGTTCCTGTCTTGTTTTGCAATTCTGTTACAAGGAAAACTTCTTAAAGTGAAACAGTGTTCCATATTTAGTATCTCTTTCACTTGGACAGATGAACAGATAAGAGAGGTCTTGATACTTTTCTGCTTCATTACCCCTAGTCATTTTTCAAACAATTCTGAAGGGATGAAAGTTAATGTGATCATTATAATATAGTCTTCCTCATCTTGGGGAAAAGGTTGTGCTGGATTCATACTGAGTTGGAAAACAGGAAAAAAATCTGTCCTGCTTTTAAAATGAACAGACTGCAGTGTAAGTGGGTTAAGGAGAAAAAACAGGACCAGTGGGTGGCTTTTTGCCAAAGAAGCTTTCAACTTCTTACTCAGCCTCACCCAATGAGCTACTAAATTTACTGGAATTCCAACTCACTTGAATTCCTGCTTTGTTCAAACCAAAGCTTGTTCTCTGCTTCCCCACCATTTGCACAAAGCTGTGACCCTGACTGTTCCTGTACTTTGTACTTGCCTAACTTGATGTTCTTCATATCTGTATCTTCAGTCACAAATACCAACAACTTTGTAGCAGCAGAAGGTCACTTTTGGATACGTGACATGGCAACATGGAATTTATTTTTCTTTATGTCCACAAATATGTATGTTTATAATAGTTCTAGAAAGCAGAAGAAACACTGTTGAATAGGAAAAAGTTACTGGATAAAAAAAGAGAATACCTTCTTTTAGTAAACTGCCTGTACTCCTCAAAAAGAAGGGAGAATGCAATATCTGTATACAGTAGCCTTCACTTATAGCCTGATTCTCTTACCAAAGGGTAAGGTACTGGTCTATGTTCGTGTCAGCACGTAGTTATTTTGTTGTATGTTTGTCCATCCTGCATAACAAGTGAGTGTGTGCTGAGTGACAGTTTCCTCTCCTACTACTAATAAAAGCTTCCTTTTTAACAGCTGATGTTAACTCTTCAAAGGCGGTTGGCAGTGATGCCCCTTATGTTGCAAAAGTGGTAAGAGACCATTTGAATCTTTACTTCATGACTTGAAAATATTTGTTCTAGAATAGAATGTGTAATTTAAAACATCATCTGAAAATAATGCAATTGCAAAGTACTGTTTAAAATAAAAGTGTGCTGATGCAGAGGAATGCTGCTGAGAATTGGGACTCCTGTGTATGAGGAACATCATAATGGAACATCAATGGAGTTGAAAAGGATCCATGAAATGGATCAGATTCTATTTCATTTGCTTCCTATAAACAGCACAGATATCACCAAATGAATGAAATCTGTCTAGCTTTTGGAGAATGTCTGTGATTCAGCAGTGAGTCTCTGTGAACTGTTGCTCACCACTGGATGTTGATAAACTGACAGATGGCTCGTGACTAGAAACAGGAAAACTTTAATTCCTGAGGTCTCCACAAAGTTCTTTAAATGTTTTTTCATAAACCACATACATGTTCTAATTTCTATTGAACTAAAATAACATTGACATAATTTTTTAAACCTAATGATTAGAGAGAAGAAAAGCATTGTTGATAGCTCATTTTTAGCCCATTGTAGCAAATAATCAAATTCTTATTACTTGAAATTTTCTTATGTTTTTAGTCTAAAAAAAGTAAATTACTTGGATTTGGGTATTTCTCTTCCTAAGGTATGAAGTATTTTTTCTTAAATTCTGCCGGAGTATTTTGTGTAGATACAGTAAGATCTTACAGAGTCTTAGTAAAAAACTAATATGGTCATAGTCATAGTATATCCAGACCCTTTATTTTCTTGTTGGCAATTCTGTTCCTGCAATAAAAGTGAATACCAGAAAACTGTACAAGAACTTCACAGTTAAAAGATTAGTTTTTCAGTGCAGTTCAGAACCGCACTTTTTAATATTTTATTTATTAAACTATTTGATCATACTGAAATACCTTGCTGCAATAGCCACTTTGTGTTTATGTTAGTGCTTTTAACATTTGTTCCTGAAACTATAAGGTTAGGTTAAATTAGAGTAAAATAGATTTTGGTTAGTATGTGCCTTTAATGTTGGTATTTACATCTGCTGACTAAAGGGAAATTCTAGAATGCTGGTTTTGATACTATTCAGACACCCCAAGGTACAGTTTGTGATGACCCTCCCTCCAAAATGTTTTCCCTTGCTGAAAAAACTAGTGCTTGCTAAGCAAATGTCAGACTGCCACATTTTCAACATCAGTCTGCTGCTGCTGCTGCCTTAGGTGTTTGTGGGCAGGAATTCCAGACAGACCAGGAGCCCCAGCCTGCAGTTGTGTGGTGGCAACCTGTGTTACTGTGTTCAGCCTGGCCTCTTGAGGGTGGGAGTGTCCATTGTGCATCTGTTTGAGAGGTAGATAACAGCAGTGGCTTACCTGGGAGAGGCAGTGGCTTTTAATTACTGGCTCCTGCTGAGTTTGGACTGATCAGGAAGCAGAGCGCCATTTAACTTTCATGGAAGAATCTGGTTTGACTTGCTGGGAAAACCATCAGATATGCATTACTTAATACTGTGTGGAGTTGCTATTGCCTTCTTTTCCTGAGTTTGAAACTTGTCCATCTTCTCTTCACTTTGAGCTCTTAATGTAAGAGTTGCCCCAGCTTTTGGGTTGCTCCTGTGCTAGATTCAGTTTGTTGCAACATTTTGTAGATACCTCCATTGCTAATATCCCAGATGACTACTCACTTTTAATTTGACTTTTATAATTTTGTCTTTATGGCAATAAAGAGTAGCCCCAGTCTTTGTACTAGCCTCACAAATGACCCATAACATATTATGCCTTTACAGTCTGGTATAACACAACTATGGATAAGAGCCCATTTTCTGATGCCTGGGTGGATTCTAGTTTTTCCATCAGCTGAAGCAAAGTGGTTAACAGCTTTGAACGATTATTAGTGTTTAACAAAATATGTGCTTCTATAGTAATGTTCTTCAAATTAAGCTATTAAAACAGGATGGAAATTGGCTTAGTCTTTGACATATCTTCATAGTATTGATGTCTGAACCGTATGAAATGAATCACAGTTTTTATTAAAAAAAGAAATGCTTTTTAACGTGGACTTTTCAGATGTCATTGTTCAGGAGTGGATGCAGGGTTTAATTGCACTTCATTACATTGCTGACTGAAAATGATCAGAATTCTTAAAACACTACTTGAAGTTTGTTCAGTTTTGACATGCACTATAATCTTTCATTGTGTTATCTTTTTGAATAAGACTTCAATTTCAGTTTTATAAGTAATGTATTTAGAATGATCCTGGGCATAAAGCTTTAGCAATTTGTGTTTGCACTCCTCCTGGGCTATTATGGCAAATACTGGGTGCTGTGTAAGCTTTTTTTTTAGCATCATATATGTAGTTATTTATCTGTAGGTAGAATTAATGGTATTGTGGGAAAATACCTTCATAGTCAACCTAAAGATCTGGTTAATGGTTAAATCATTTATCTATTCTCCAAGTATAAAAGATAGCAGAATTTTCTTTCTGACCAGAGAAAGATATACATTTTCAGAATTGAGACATAAATTTTTGTGAAATAATTTAATTATGGATAAATACTGTAAGAATTTTTAACACCTCCTTTTTTTTGGCTATATTTTAGTAGGAAAACAACACTGTTCAAATCTATGTAAATTAAAGAAAAATTATATATGAGAATTCATATTCTAATAAGTTAGGGTATTGATAGGTAATACTGCACAGGATCAAGTGAATAGGTCAAGTAATGTGTGTGTGAGGTAACTGCCATAGAAGAATCAATCTATTTAACCCTTTTCCTCTGTATATATAATTTCTGTACTGCTAATTTGTTGTCCATTGTGGATGAATAAACTAACTGTGAAAGTAAATGTGCAGGTACCAAATTGATTACACAGACTGTCTGATCTTTGGTTTTGTTCTTTTTTTCCAATTGCTCCTCACAAGGAGAGGCCGGAAAGCTGTCTTGGCTCCATTGTTTATCAAGGCAGTGCTGCTAGATAAAGTGAGGTGGAGACAGACAGTAGCTTTGCAATCAAGTGTGCAGGCCTAGGAGTGGTGCCCAGGCTGGGGGTGTCTGCTCCCAGCGTGTCCCATGTTCCAGCCGAGCCTCCGAGCCCGCGGTCAGGGGCGCTTGGAGCCCGGCTGTGCTCCAGTGACACTGCACAGCAGAGAGCCTCTCTTAGCTCAGAGCTACACTCTGGCCTGTAGCCATGTGCTGGGTCACTACATCTGCATTTAAAAGTTACAATTAAACCCATTTAAGATTGATGAGTATCTAATGTCATGTGATTGTATTATTCTTGAGTTTCTTTGCCAGTAATTGCATACGTTTTGTTGTTAAGTGTAGGATATTCCAAAATTGGTATTTTCACAGTAGTAGAATTAATTTGGATATATATGAATAACTAAGCAAAAATAAATTGCTTAAGCTCATCTCAAAATCAATTACTCAAAAATTACAAGAATTGAGATAATTTTTTTTTACTTTTTTCTTTACCACATTCTGGAAATGTAGAATCAAGATACTTGTTCTTCTGCTGTTCTTGCAGTAATTCAAATCTTGGGTGTTTTCATAGGAATTTCTCTCTTGAACTTTGCTTGTAATACATGGTTTTCATAGATTTGGGCCTTGAAAATGGAACTGAAATGTACTAAATACAAGGTAGACTCTGATATTGAAATAGGTGTAGTTCTTATACTTTGGAGAAAATTTGAAATCGTCTTATTTTTATCTTGGTCAACTAATGTATGAAAGGAACAAAATGCCTTATGTTCAATAAGAATTTAACTTTTGTTAAGATTTTTTCACTGAATCATTTCAGGTGTTATTTTAAAATCATAAAGGCTACTACAACTGATGCAATCCAGCTGTAATCTGGAGAATCTGAAATAACCTTGTTTAATGTTCTCTGCTAAAATTCTGCCAATAATTGTTAATATTTCTATAAATTTCAGTTAATTTCTTATTCTTTGGTCTTTTGCTGTGGGAAAGTATTATTTGGTACCCTTAATGTCAAACCATTTATAATAAAAATAGCTTTTAGAGCTAAATTTCATTTATAATAAGATATTCTAGTGAGTTTATCAGCATCAGATAGTGTTTGAGGGAGAATATGTTTTTATAGGGTGAATGCTTCAGCTTTTAGTAATTGTTAGGCATTAACACAGCAGTTTTTAACGAATTTTAAATTGTCTTAAAGGAACCCAGCGAGAATGGACCTCTTTTTACTGAGTTAAAGTTCTACATGCGAGCAGCTAAGCCAGATGAAAGTAAGCAGTCTATTAAAATGTTTTAATGAGCTGCAACCATTTATGAAAATAGAGCCTGTAGAAGTAAAGTGAGGTTGAACTTTGAGAATTTATTTAGGTAATTTTCAAAATAATTTAAAAATTATTATTATTATTATTGAATTCAGCTATACAGTAAGTTAGAGATTTTTGGTAAGAAATTCTTTGTAGTTTTGTTGGTAGTATTGTCTAAATTTAAACTTGAGTTGCATCTCAGTCCTTACAATGGATATGTGATTAACTTTCCTGTATACTTTGCATATACATTTCCATAAAATAAGCAGCTCACAGGTGTGCAGAAACTGTAAGCAATGTGACTACTCCCTTTTTATGTAAGTCTCTACTCATGCAAATTCATGACCTTAACTTCATTTGTATTTTCAGTTCAGAAGTGGACTAAGTCCCATAAACTGAAATATTTAGGTGTACCAAGATATTGGGGTTCTGGCTTGCATGAAAGAAATGGAAACAGGTGACTATATCTTTTGTTGGCATATATTGGAATTTATTTCATCCACGAACATTATCTCTTTTAGTCTAACTTACTTTATAAAGTGTATTTTCTGCTTGTCTTCATTATCTTGTCTATCTCATCTTATTATATATATCTTATCTTATTAGCTTATCTACAAATTTTCATGTGCATTACAAGGGTGTGTTTAGGGACTATATAAATAGATGTATTTTGTTTGTATTCTGTGTGTTACTCTTGTTTGTGTTTGTTGCAGTCTTTATAATTGAGATTTCATTTGTTGTAAACATTGCTGTAAAACAATAATGCTATTTATGCATATGTGTTTAGAAGCTTTTTGTATTTTAATTAAAACAAAGTCAAATTTCTAATGTACAAGTCCTGGAATAATATGACTAAAGTTTTTCTTGTTGTGTGCACTTATGGTATTTTCACTCACAAATAATAAGGACTTAGTACTCTCTCAGATCTCTATTTTCCCTAGGGATGGGGCTTTTTCTGGCTTAATCTGTGAGCTAGAATAATTGCTAGTCTCATGTTAAATTTGTTTTAAGTCTAGGGATAGTTTTTAGTATTGCTCCGTGCCAGGAAAGGTTTTTGCTACTTGGTTTTTAATGCTAATGCCTGCTAATGTAATAGTCCTTGTTTCCTAGTGGCCATTCTCTGAACAGCTGTGCTGCAGAGGAGTTTTAGTAGTTCTCTGGCAGCTTACAGTAGGTCAGGCTTCTTTGTGTGGCTCACTGTGTAGGGCAGTCGGTGTGGATGCCTTAGTGTGTCAGAAATGTCAGTGTTTCAGTAGATCCTCAACTGTGAAACTAACCTAATGTAAAAATAGCATTCATTTTGATAGTGAAAGTAAATGTAGCAATTTTTTTATCCTGCAAATAAAAGTGGCTTTACATTCACTGCTTAGTGCATGAATTTCTTTAATATAGCCACTATGAACTCTTAGAGTTCTAGAACCAGTTTGGCTAGAGCAATGAATATCAGAACACCTCTGGCAAGTGAGAGGTTTTTGTTGTTAACAATAGGTCAAAAAAAGTTTGCAATAGATTTCAGTAAAGGAACATTGTAAGTGAACATTTTAAATCACTTAGCCATTTGTAAAATCTAAGAAATGTATTTTTGTAAGTAGATGATGCTTGGTTTTGCCTATAGTGAGTTACAATAGGGATGTTTTCCTCTATGAGTACTTGTTATTTTGTTGCATAGCTAGAATAAAAAGCAGTTCTTTTGATGGATGAACATTTGAGTAGCTGATGTAAAAATGGTAAGAATTGATGTACAGCATTGAAAAACTGCTGTATTTCAAGTATTTCCCACTGTTTCTTTTGAGAGAGACATATTCAATCACTAGTTAGTACACTTGACACACAAATAAAATACTTTCTCTAAATATGATTCAGTAACTTTGCTGTTTTTTTGGCTTTGGTTTTTTCTTTTTTTGTCCTTGATTTTAGCTATCGATTTATGATAATGGACCGATTTGGCAGAGATCTTCAGAAGATGTATGAAGAGAATGCGAAGCAATTTCCCCATAAAACTGTACTGCAATTAGGCCTGAGAATAGTAAGTTTAAAAAATACATTTTATTTTCTCAATGTGTGTTCCCTATGAAAATGTCTCAGTTCAGTCCCACTTTTGTGCCGATTCCAGGTCCTCTGGTGGGCAGACCTGGGTACTGCATTTACATGACTTTTGTTTTGTTAGCTGGATATTCTGGAATATGTCCATGAGCATGAATATGTGCATGGAGACATCAAGGCCGAAAACCTCATTCTGAGTTACAAGAACCCTAATCAGGTATTTATAATGCATTTTACTCCTCATGTTTTAGACCTTCTATTTGACAAAATGAAAGTGTTTTGAACCTGTGAAATCTAGCAGAAGCTAATTTTTAAGAATGTATATTGTAACATTATTTCTGCTTGACATTTATATCTAGTTAATATTCTATGATTTTTTAATGCATTTTGCTGGACAGTTATCAATTGACTCTTTGGTCTAAATAGTATTCTAGAGAAATTCTTGAGATTAAAAAAAGATTGACTCACAAATAGGTATTTGCAGGTGGAAGTCTAAAATTATATAGCACACTGGTAAATTATGTTTGCCTGTCTGCATTATTACCTCTTTGCTTTGTTCAAGAAATCCATCAGATAAGTGTTCTGTTACTGGAAAAATTGGTCTTTAAAATGTTGATTGTTCCACTTGATTTACGGAAGTCTTTAATTTTACTGCATTTTTAACTCTCTTTACTATTCAAATAATGCATATTAGAGTTTCAAATTATGTATTTGTTCTTGCCCAAATGTTTTAGCTTGTGAAAGATGTAAAATAGTAAGTAATTTCAGTTCTCTTAAAGTAACTGTGTTGTTGGTGAGAAGTAGTAGTATACAGTATTGTTCAAATGGGTCAACTGACTTTAAAAGAGGGTAGCAGAGTGAGTATATTTATAACTCTATGGACATCTTTTTTTGCTTGTTACTTGGGTTTGTTTTTCTTTTTTTAAATCTATTTTTACTGGTAATAACTATCGTACTGTACTTGCCTTCTGTAGCAGCAAGAAATGACTTTCAGATCAGATTGGAAAACAATAAAACCTTACATATTGTTTTCAAATCATATGTATTAAGATTAATAAAGTACCTAGAATCATTCAGAGTTTTACAACTCGCCATTCTCAATACTTTCAGGGAAGTTATGAGAAGGGTTGGGAGTTGCATTTATTATTTGCGTATTTTTTGTATTTATAGTTCTTTAACCTTTGAATGCTTTGTGGAAATTACTAGGTGTACTTGGTGGATTATGGACTTGCCTACCGATACTGTCCTGAAGGAGTTCACAAAGCATATAAAGAAGATCCTAAAAGGTGCCATGATGGAACTATTGAATATACCAGTATTGATGCACACAAGGGTGTGGGTAAGGATGTAAAACTCAGCAATGGGCGTTTGCATATCCTTTTTTATAAATAAAAGACTTTACAAAACTCAGTGCCGCAAACAAACCAAGTTTCTGTTTCTAAAAAAATGTTTTTCCTTTTTTTCATTTTTTCTGTTGTTCTTTGTGTTATGCTGGTATTTTTTTTTCTATTTACTAACTTTTACTAATTATATTTTTAATGTAACTTTCTTAAGAGCTCCTTAATTTATAAAGATAAGAGATTCAGCATATTGCTTTTTACTAAGTAGAAATAGAATAGTGGTTGTGAGATGTTGATAGAAAAATAGGTCCTTGTTTTAGGAGAAAAACTGTTGCTGTTATCAATGTGAAAATATATTTTATTTTAACTCAAAAAACTTTAATTATGCCTGTAGTCATTGGACATCAAAAAACAAGAAGTGAGAAAAGATTGAATATGTAAAGGACAGGTTTATGTCTGATTAATCATTGAGGCTTTATAGTGAACATCAACTTCATTTCCTTAGTTCTTAAATTTTGCTCTATTAGCACAGGAGTGTTTTCTGCAAAAGTAACAGTTGTTGAAAATGATTATATACTTGAGGATACTTAAAGCTGAACATAATCAAAGGCATAAAATAATTCAGCATTATAGAATATTTTTTGGGGTAGGTGGGGTTTCAGTACTTTTACCTTTTTATAGACAAAGGGAAGTAAAAACTATTTTGAACAGAAAGTCAATCACTTCACTAACTTGTTCTATTTTTTCCACAACCTGAGTACTTAAAAGGCTTCCTAAATTGGGATAACTGCAGCATGTCATGTCTTTGAATAGGAGAGGTTGATAAAGGACTTGAAAATTAAGTGATCCTTCCAGATGTAGGAACACTATTTTTTTCCTTTCTAGCTCTCATGCTAAAATAAAGACATAAGTAACAGATACAGTAGTGTTAGCATTATCTTAACATATTTATAAATTGATAGATAAATTTTACACTGTGTGTACTTTATTAGCTAATGTTA
The DNA here is from genome assembly GCA_013396995.1 of Dicaeum eximium. Classification (NCBI taxonomy): domain Eukaryota; kingdom Metazoa; phylum Chordata; class Aves; order Passeriformes; family Dicaeidae; genus Dicaeum; species Dicaeum eximium. Next base: position 413,547 of record VWZP01002662.1, read on the forward strand.
TGGTTGGCTTTTTTGTGTGTGCATATATATTCAGCACCATCTAGACGTGGTGATCTGGAGATCTTGGGTTACTGTATGATTCAGTGGCTTAGTGGCCATCTGCCATGGGAAGATAATTTGAAAGATCCCAATTTTGTCAGAGACTCAAAAATCAGGTGAGAAACTATTTGTTTGCATTCTCCTTTGAAAATGAAAATGCCTTTCTGTAGAAATGCTTTGTACTTTCAGAATACTCCCTTTTGGTGAGTAGCTATTGTAGCTAAACCTCCCATTTTCCTTTCGTGTTTTGTGTATCCTTGACTTGTAATCAGACTTAACTCGTACTGTTCTGCTGGCTTCTTTTGCATTTGTGAGATGTTTATTTTTCCACTGCAGTATTGGCACTTGAAAATTGCCATGGTGAAGCCAAAAGCACTCTTAGCAGGATGCAGGTAACCACCAGTCATGCTTTACAGGAAGAGAAGTGTGGAGTGTGACTCCCTTTAACACCATGCTCTGATGCATGAGGCAAAAATGAAGGCTAAAGGGGAATCATAAATGTCTTTGAGCATCATTCCAGCTAGAGAACTGTTAGGGAATTTAAAAATTATTTTTCATTTTGTCCCTCAGCCTCAATGTCAACATGCCTTCATTTCCCCTCAGCCCAGATCAGCCTTCTCTTGTCACATATTTAATATGAAGAGAGCTGTCCCAGCACAGGAGTTTCTGTCTCATTAACAAGTATTTGTTATTTGGCTTCCTTAGCGTCAGTATGTGAAGGTTGAAAATAGACCAGTTCTTTTTCTTCAGACTTCTGCTTGCTTTTAAGAATCAAAAACTGTTTCAGATAGCCCATCAGGCTTTCATCAGGTTCTCAAATGTGCTGCACACCTACAAATGGCTATACTAAGTCATAACAGAGGCTTATGCAGTAGTGTTTCTTGTATCTGACAGTGGCCCAAACTGGGTACTTAAATAGTTTATCAGAACAGGACAAGATTGAAAATTCAAAAGAAACAGTAGTTTTGACTAATTTTGTTTTTCAGATGTAGAGATAATATTTCCATTTTGATGGACAAATGCTTTCCTGGGAAAAATAAACCAGGTAAGAGGAGCTATTTTAAAATACTTGTTTACTGAACTTTTTACCTATTTTAATTCTTCCTTTCAATCAGGAACAACAAAGTGGCATGAATTACATAGTTGCTTAAGAGAAGTCTAGACTCCTCATTTTGGCTGCAGTTATATACACTACAGACACTCTGATGTTTCTGGTTAAGCACAGTATTCATTTCAAACATGAGATGTGTAAATTGATTTTTCACAACTGAATTTTAGATATGGAAATTTAAGAAGTAATGCAATCTTGAAGTACAGGTTGTTCCTATTTGGCACAGGTGATTTGCTGAGTACATTATTACTTTTTTTAATCTGACTCTATTAGAAATACACTTTCTTGGGGTCTTACTATTTAGTTATTTTCAGCTATTCCTGGTGATCAGAACAGTTTGCTCATTCAAGTGACTTGTTTGATTTTTCAGTGGTCTAGTGTTTAATATATTATTTAGTATATGTTTCAGTCTTGAACTGATGAAGTTCTGAGATAACATTGACTTTTCTTTTCCACCTTTTTAAATATAGACATAAGAAATACTGTGTAAATAAGCATTTGTTGGTGAAAATTGGCCTATTAGGTTTTTTTACGACTGACTGTTTTCTTCATTGCAATAAACATGTAAAAACAGTGATGCTGTCATCACTGGGTAATGAACCTTGGTATAGTTTTTTTCTAAAATGTGTAGTAAAGACATAATAATTATGAGTTTATAAATAACCATTTTAAGAATAGCATAAGCAGTGCATGCATAATTTCTGTCTCTTTTGTAATAGAAGTGAATGATTAAAATGTTTTCAAATAGAAATTAATTGGAGGTGCCATTTCTTTAGATGAAATAGCCAAATATATGGAAAAGGTGAAGCTACTCAGCTATGAAGAGAAACCTGTTTATCAGCATTTCCGAGAAATTCTTCTGCAAGGTCTCAAGGCCATTGGCCAAAAAGATGATGGCGTGCTTGACTTTGGCTTGGCAGAAAATGGAGACTTTCAGAGAAATCCTGTGCAAAAGGTTTTACTCTAAAAATTCATGTCATCTTTTATTGCATTTGGTTGAGTAAGAGTTAGTGGTGTTGGATGTAGGTGTCATAACTTAATCCAGTAGCAAATAATTAAATAGTGAAATGTTTAAGTCCTAGTTGCACACATTATTTCTCTAATTAAACTTAACTAATTGTTAATAAAACTTAATACAGAATGATGTTTGTAGAGGTACTTTCATAGTAGATAGTACGTTGGATAACAAAATTTGTATACCTGGCTATAATGATGTTTGAACAGATGAACATTTGGTTAATTTACTTATTTCTTTAAATTGGTAAAACTCCAGATGGATCAAAGTACATGTAAGATTAGTTTAGTTTTTGTTTTGTATTAGTTTCCTTTCCATGACTAGTTCAGAGCTTAGTTTTAAATATACATCTTTATGCCAAGTATTTGATTCTGGAATTCACATATTGATTTCACTAATCTAATATGTTATTTTTGAGTCTTAACTGTATTAGTACGCTAGGGATATTTTCTTCCTTATATTTAAGAAGCCTTAAACTCTGGACTGGAATTCCAGTTTGAATACGGCATTAGGGACTTTTTAAGCTTTAGGGAAAGTGTATGTTAAAACAGCTTATACCTATAAAATGGTGGTCACATAATGGGACAGCAATTATCATTTTCTACTTCGAACTGCATTTATTACTTCTTTATTTAAATGTGTTATTAATAGTTGGGTAATTTATTGGTTCCTTTAGCATGAACCAAGAAACTGAGAATTATAATACAGGATAATAGTACAAGAATGTTGCTTGCTTACTGACATGATCACCAGTGTGTTAAAAAATGGGAGAAAATCAGGAAAAAAAACCCCTGTTGGAGTCTAAAGTCTTCTGAAGATATATGTTCAGCATTTCTTAAATATTTTTGTCCAGTAAATAGTATTTTGGCTAAAATCATACAGCTGTAGTCTCTATACTGATATTTTCTGCTGAACTGAGTGTAAAGGTCTCTCCAAAAGGAGAGTTGGATAGCATAAGTTCTGTTCCCCCTGTGGTTTGATATGGCTTGAGACCTGTATTTTGGGGAAAAAATAATCTGTCTTTAATGGTTGGGTGGTTTCTTTGCTGAGTAAGTTGGCCTGCTGCAGAGCCAACATCTGTGACCTTTAATGTCCTTGTCCAGCAGAGATGTCTGATGCACATCTGCAATGGAATAAAAACTCCAAAAATCTTGGTTTTTTAGCCTGTGTCAGTCAAGACCATTCCCAAAGGGTGTGATAATCTTTTTCCATAGGTTCTTACCTCCTGACATCAAATAGAAGTAAGCCTTTTCATTGGGTTTCTTTTTTTTTTTTAATACTTTGAGAACCATATGCGTGGTCAGCTTACTCAGTTGTCACAAATATGAAGCACTTAGATAAAACAGGGGGTGCTACTGGCCCACTTGAGTAAGTGTTTTCAGCTGTCTGCTTCATATGTCAGTGGACTTGATGCTACTGCTAGAGTGTCTGGACAGAGTAAGATTGATGGACATTATAACCTTCTTGCTTTTGACCAAGCACCAGGACAGATGACTCTTCCTTCTGTGTTGGGTTTTATAGGCCTTGTAGCAGCTGCAGTATAGGCTAGGGTAGAAGATGACTTGGTGTTTTAAAGATAAGCTCCAAATTCCAAACTTCATTAAAAACTACTGTCCATAAAGTTAATTTGCCATTGATGAGTGGTATTTTGCCTCTGAAAAAGCCAGGATCATCTATCATGTGCTGAATTTTGTTTGGCATGCTTAATGCCTAATTTGAAAAAGATTTCTCAAGGGTGGCATCCACCCTTGAGAAGATTGTGACCTCTAACACAAAATATCTCTGACATTTTGGCTCTACTGATCCTTTAATCACAGCAGGTCTTAACACATCTATTCTTAATTTCTTTTGGTGCAATCTACCATATATTTTCTTAAGACAGTGTTATTGGATGTTCTGAAGTTATGGTGTTTCATAGCTAGGAGATAATATTTCTAGCTTCTGTGTAAATACATTCTTTGAATGTAGGATTCTCCTGTGCTATCAGCTAATTGAGCCATGGTGGGCATTTATATGCTACATATAAGCATCCAAGTTCTGGAATCTCAGTCATTCTCCAGTATTGGTATCTGGGTAAAAGTCACAGATGTCTGCTGTATTAAAAGTTAGCATTTTATTTTCTATATCATGTCTCAAGTTTCCCCAGATGTATGAGTAAATGAAACATAGTCCACAGCTGTGCTCAAGGTTTTTTCTTTTTTTCTTTTTTTTTTCTGTATAGTAAACATGCTAGTTTGTGAGTGTGGTATTCTCTAGTAGTTCTAGACAAACAAGAAGCTAGTAGTACCACGTATTGAAGGAAGTATTTCAAGCTCTTGACTAAATTATTTATAGCAAGGATCACATTTTTCTGTTGTTCAGTGCTGAAGAGTGTCTGGGAAATATTGGGAGTAAAGTAGCCTGGAAAAATACAGATCATAGTGATTTGTGGTTCCTTCTAATGTTCAGGTTCAGATGTGCAGGTGTTGCTTTTGTCAGATGAATGCTGCCTGATTTCTACTGCTATGTAATTCACCTGCATCAAGATTAAGAAACCACTTTTTATTAAATAAGCTTGGAAACAAGATAAATGTATTTTGCTTTTGTGTAATACGTATTGAATATCTGTTTTTCTGATGAGCATTTAAAATGTTTCCTAGTACAATTGGGAGGAATGCATTATCTCTTATATAAAAGCAGTACAGTGCTGAAATAGTCCTCCTTAATTTTGGTCAGAATGAACAAAAGTGTCTGTGTTTATTCCTGCCTAATGCATCACAAATCTGCTGACATGCTAACCTTGGAGTCTTGGCTGGCGGTAATCAGGCCTGTGCACCGGCAGGAAAGATGTACCTAATGCACTCCATCAGTGCAGTTTGCATATGGAAGTTCTCACAGGGGAGCTGCCCTGTGCCAGCTGAGGGTTACCTGCCCACTGCAGTTATTGTATGTAATTATCGAACCAATCTGTTCAGCCCAGCAGGGTTTAGATGGTAATCATGAAGCAACACTTTGGAAAGGAAAGATGTAATGCACTCTCCCCTTCTCCCGTGAGCTGTGGTAAGTTGTAGCCACTTTTAAAGCTGTATTAGTAAAGCTCTAGTCACACACAATTAAAAAATAAATAAATAAAGAAAAAGGAAAAGTAAAACTCCTCCAGTGTTCAATGCTTTTCATGTATGCCTCATGCAGGTCAGTTCATCTTTTGCAAAAATCATGGCTTTAAAACAATAATTTTCCATAACTACTTCAGGAATACTTTGCAATAGTAAGATTTATTGTAATACACAGATAATAAGAGCTCTATCCATTTAGAGGTTTTAAGATAGTGTACCTTGAATAGAGTTCAGATTTTCCAAATACCACTCTTTGGAACAGAACCCATGGTTGCTATTTAAAAAAATACTGTCAGTGAGTATTAGCTGCTTTTAAGCTGTGCAAATAAAGCCTTAAGAAGCAAGGATCCAAATAAAATTGAAGTTAATGTGGTGTAATTTTTTTAGAAAACACAATTAATTTGAACTTGGGGTGAAATGTTATGTGTTCTTTAAGTTTTTCAGATTGCTCCTTTTGTAGCATTTAGTCAGTGTAAGTTAAAAAACCTCCCAGGTTATGATAACAACACTTCATGTTTTCCTACATCAAAATTTCAACTCCTAAGGTGATCTGCAGATTGGGGAACTGTTGTTTTAAATTGTGTATGGCTTAGTACCAGTATTCTTGTGTTAATAGAGGAATACAATTTTTCTATGACTCGAGACATTTTATAATATATAATATAAAATAAGGGAATACCTTGTGAGGATATTGTCTGCTTTACGTGGTCTTTCCTGCTCTTGAGTTCAACTGCTATTTTTTTTAAAATTTTGATTTTTTTCTTCAGAAAAGAAGAAAGGCAGCAGCTGCAGCCAGTGAGAGCACTGAGGTGGAAATGGAAGATACGGAAAGTCCAATAAAAAAGAAAGCTGCTACTTCTCGTAAGTCAAAAGATTGTTCTGACAGTGACATGTACTGGTGTGGCAGGATATCTTGGCTAAAGTCCAGACCCCCACACAGCCACTTGCTCCCCACCTCAGTGGGACAGAAGGAGAAAATAGGATGAGAAAACCCATGAATTAAAACAAAGATGAGGAAATCTATTACTGTTTACTGTTTTGGGCAAACCAGACTCAACTTGGGGAAAATAAATGTAATATATTGCAAATGTAAAATAAATTTGGGTAGTGACAAACGTTAAAACAACATCTTTCCTTCCCCTTCCCCCAGGCTCAACCTAACTACGTCACCCTAAACTCTACCACTCTTCTTGTTCACTGCAGGGGTCCTGGAGGGGAAGTGTGCTGTGGTTTCTGCTGCTCCTTCATCCTTACATTTTCCCCACTCCTCCAGTGTGGGCTCTCTCTGTTAGGTTGCAGTCTTCCAGGAAAAAAAAAAAAAGTGGCCCAGTTTTTTCAGGAAATATCAATTTTTTCCACGTTGGGCTCTCATATGAGTTGCAGGGGATATCTCCTCCATTCTGGGTCCTTTCTGAGCTGCAGGGAATATGTGCTCTGTTGCAATGGAGTACCACTTCCACCTCTGACTTTGTTGTTCTGTCTGCTGTTGTCCACTCTTCTCTCTGCGCTGCTACTCCTTTTCTACCTGTCCAGGGATATTTTTTTGTCCTTTCTTAAATCTTTCCACAGAAGTGCCACAAACAAATTTGGCTCAGCTTTGGCCTACAATGGGCTTGTTTTGAAGCTTTGGCCTACAGTGGGTTTGTACTAGAGCCAGCTGGAAAGGGCTGTGCCAGGCACAGGAGAGCAGCTGGCCTCTCCCCACAGAGGCTTGCCTTGGAGCTGACCTCAGCTTACCAAAACCCAGCCACATAAAATACCCAATAGAAGCTTTAGCAGTTCTATTGCTTTTGATCTTATGCAATTTCTTTTTAGATTAACTTGATTAAATAAAATTGAAATATTTCAACTTTCTAAGAAAGGATTATGCTTCAATTAAGTACCGGCCAAAGCTGGTGGAATTGCTAGGTGATAAAAATTGGTGGCTGAACCCTGTTATTTTGCCATCGTTCATCCTGTGCTCATTCTCATTTTTGTCCTCCTGTCTGGTCCAGTTCACTGTTAGAACATGCTGACTCCTCAGGATTCCTCTGCACAGAGTGTTAAAGCCAAGGGCTAACAGCAGCAGCTTCCAAAAACAAGTGTGTTTAAAGTAAAGGAAAGGATTAGCTATAAGGAGAGAAAATGCTGAAACTATTATTTCAACATAATTTGGCATAATTTCAGTGCAGTATGGAAGAAGTCATGGATAGATAAAGTAGGATTATTAAAAATCCAGTGTGAGAAATGTTCAGTAGATCTGTATAGGGTAAGCTGATGGTGAGTGTCCAGTCAAGACTGCTTTATGGATCTGACCTTGTAACGCCTTTATGTAAATGTGAACTGAATTCAAGTAATAGGAAAGTTATTTTTCCTAAATAATTTTGATTTATAATTTTAAGTAAAATACACCAGATGTTGTCTGTGGTCAAATAGTCTAAAAATAATACAGCAGTAGGACCAAAGTCTACCTCAGAACAAATCTCCTTGTTTAAAAATGGTTGTTTGATGAAGGAGTGTGGCAGGATGGGAAGCTGTAACCTTTCAAAGGCAGTAATAATATTGGTGAGTTCTGGATTTACCCTGGTATACATATTCAAACTGTATGGCACAAAGTACAAGGACTGAAGCTAATGTTATTCCAGGAGGTGACTCTGCTTTGGTAATTTTCAGCTGTTCATATTATAGAATTTTAATCATTAAGACCAGTGATTATTTATCTTTTTTGAATGCGCATTTAGTTATTGACTTGAATTTATTATAAATTCTCTAGTCTGTCAGTGGCTGAAAAAGTATTAATTGGATTATACTTTCTTTCAAAGCAATAGATTGATTTTATATGATGCTGACACAGTTTTAGCATTTTAGATATAATTTAAAACTTTTTAACAAAATATTTAATACAGTTGACAATTTTCTGGTTGAGATTTGATACACATGTGCAGAACATACTTTCTTTTCTTATAATATATTGCACTACTTTTTCCTGGGATTGTAGATTGAAATTCTTATAGAAGGAGATGGAAAAGCACTTGAAGAATTGCAATCCAGGTGGTAACATCAGCTTTTTGTAAACAATGAGTTTTTTTCAGGCTAAGTAAAGGTATCTGGGAGGCTGTATAGATTTTCAACATAAGCTTAAATCAGAAAAACTTCCTCTTGCTAGTTCAATAAAGTTACAGATTAAATGACTCTAATTTCACCTTTTTACACTACTCAATTTAATGAATATCAAGTAGAGGGAGTATATATAAAATGCTTTCAGGTGAAATGTGATACATGTACTTACTCATTTGTTTCTCTCCAAATTTGGAATTAAAAACTTTACCAACTATTACATGATTCATAAACCTGTGTTGAAGGAAAGGGCAACTGTTTCATAATCTTTTCTGATTCTGATGCTTTTATAGTTTGAAAAGGGCTGATTATTATAGAAATACTTAAAACTGTGTTTCCAAACCTGACTAGTTTTGTGTTACCATGGACTTGTTTCTCCAATAAATGATTTTTCTTGTGACTAAAAAACCAAATCCTGAAGTTCAGTAAAATTGATGTTTTCTTGATGCCTCTTAGTTGTACAATTTGAGGTTGAGTCATACAGGAATGCTTTAAAAGTTGTTGAAATTTTATATTATTGGTTTCTAAGGGGCATAAATGTGGTGTAATGGTGCTTGCTCTTCAGGTATTCAAACATCTCATAAGTGTTTTAACAGAAAGCAGTAGCAAGAAGAGCTGTGCAGCCTCTTGCTGTTCAGCTCTTCAGCATTAGCCACATCTGACTATGCAGTTTGTCTTGTCCAGTCCAAAAGATTAGTTGTCCCCAAAAGATCCTGATCAGCTGTGTGGCATTTTGAGTACCCTAAGGTGTTCAGTGGCTATAGGAAGTCTGCCAGTATTGAAGTCTGCTGGGGCTGGGGAGCCCCCGGACTTGTAGGAGCAGGAAGAAGGAATGGCAGTGAGAAAGGTCAGTCATCTGGAAAGTCTTGCTTCTGCTGTCAGCTGCCCTTGGTCGTTCTCAGTGTAAGAGTGGCCACATCAGATGAGGTAGTTAAAGGCCTTCTCTTCCAATCCTGTCAGCCATCAGTGTTTCTAGAGCAGTCAAGTGACTATTTGGAAACAATTTCAGAAAGCCCTTGAGAAACAAGCTGTGTGGGACTTTGAAAATAAGTTGCATGAAATTTGATGAAATTCCTAAGTTGTTTTTATTTTTACTGGCATATTATCAGCTTTTTATTTGTTCTTTTCCTGACAAAATGAACCTACAGGCTTTCCTGAAAAGGGGAATTTTGCAAGGTATCCTTTATAAAGTAACATGGATGACATTGAAGTATTATATTAGCCAATCTATCTCCACTAGGAAAAATGCTGTCAGAAGACATGATTTCTATTTAAATGAGAAGCTTTTTTCCCCCTCTGTTGCAGCTCCATTTTCAGTGTTAGCTGCCTTCGTGTACAGTAGTAAAATGTAGAGGGTTATAAATGACAATACTGTTAAAACAGAATACTGAACTTTGGCATACACTGTACATATCCACCAGCGTTCATGCAGGGGTGTAGTGCATAATAAGATAGGACTAATATGCTTATTTTTGATCAGTTTGGTGGAATAGGCAGATAGACATCCTCAGTGAAAATCTCATAAATGATGGAAAAACAAGAGTTTCATGAGAATTTGTGAATAATCCTAGGTTCAAAGCTACAACAGAAATAAAACAACTACCCTGGCAGGTATTTTTAAATCTTGTGGTTGATGAAAATTGGATTAGAGCAACAGAGAATTTTTTTAGAATAGCCTTTTTTATTTTCTGTTCTGAATTTTTATGACAGTAAAGAACTATGTGAACAGCTCCAATATGAAAACAGTCATACTGATGGATTGGTTAGAAGAACATTCCAAAATGGTGGTTTAATATTGTTTCTTAATTAATCTGTACTTAGCTTTATGTTTACTTACTTTGCATGGCATTGCATAAATCAGTATCTGGATTATTGTCTTAAATATTTTTTTCTTTATTCAAGTAAGATTTATTACTTAATGTCCACTTAGGTGCATTTGTGCCTTTAGAGAACTATTGGCCTTGTCACCAAGCTTTAGGAGAAACCTTTTTTGAGGTTCTTTATGGTGCAACTTGTTACTTGTCTCCTCTGTACCAATGCCCACATCACAGGTAGATTTTTTTTTAAATCTCTTAATCTTGTACCCTAAACAACTTATTTTCTGTGAAACTTCTACTGCACAATAGTTCTAATTGTGTAATATGTCTCTTATTGTGGAGGATTTGGTATTGACTACTATCTGTTACAGACTCCAGGAGGAAGTAGATACAAGTTTTAAAACTGTGTATCCATCCCTGTGCTTAGTGACCTAAAGATCTGTCCCTTTCTGTGCCCTTCTTAGCCTTCCCTTGCCTGTCTCAGGAGTGTTGCAAGTTAAATGTTCTAGTACAAGAGTTATGTGGTCTGGTTTTAGAAGTTAAAAACATGTGGTGCAATGTTTTATCTAGAAATTACCAGAAAGATCTGGGGTTTAAGCATAGAAATACTGTTTTCAGTTGCCTGAAATATTGACAAACTCACTTCTATATTTTGCATTAAGTATATTCAAACACAATATGATCTGTCTTTTTATGCCTGCCCCGAGATTGTTTGAGGATCTTCAAAAGCTATTTAAATTAGGAAAGGTGTGGTAGGAGATGCTTTTAATTTAAAAAAAAATTAAATATTGTGGATATAAAGGTTAAAATGGATTTGGTTTACATTTAATTTATCTTTATGGTTCTTCACAAATAGTAGGGTTTTTTCGACAATATGCAAGTGACAAATTCAGTGAGAATTACTTTGAACATGTGCCACTAATCATAAAGAGAAAAAAGCAGTGTCCAACATATAAAGTATGGGAGTGTTACTGTGTACTTCCATGTGTGCTTGGAACACAGTTCTTTATTTAATCTGCCTTTATATTTTAGGCTTATTTCTGTACAGTTGCTTCAGATTATTTCTAGCACTTAAGCACCTTTAAAATGTAAGTAATTTAGGTTCCCTTTTTACATTTAATGGGACTTTCTTGTGTTTGCTGCTAATAAAAAGTATTAAGTTAAAACAAAACACCTTGTAACGAAAATCTTCCATGTGTAAGGTTTGTAAAATGACTTTACATGTAGAACTAAGTAATTTAAGAAAAAAAAGTTATGTCTGCTTTTTTGGTTGTTTTTCTCTGACCTGAAGATGAATTGCAGTATGTTGAACAAGTATTGCAATTCAAACTCAGATATAAAATTTGCAAGTGAAATTTTTCTACAGGAAAGAAAAATCATACTGCAGTGACTCAGATTTTTACAGGGAACTAACCTTTTGCAAGATTGCAAGTAATGTTTTGAATTAAACTGCCTTCTTCCTGCAAATTGCTGTGTGGCAAAGAGGAAGGTTAATTTCAGACACATGCTGCATGGGACAAATGATTTCTGTTTAAGTACAATTGTGTTTTGAAATATCTTCCGTGAAGCAATTTTTGCAAATAGAAGTAAACCAGTTTCAGTTTCATCTGGAACAATTTTATATGAAAATTTTTAAAAGAACACTCATATATTTGATGTTATCTGTAAGAAATACACAGGCATGAAGTCATAAATAATAGATTCTTGTGTTCTGATGTTTTTCCTTATGAGAATATGAAAAGTATTTGCTTTATTTGTTGTAGGAAAGGGAGTACTTGGCAGAACAGAGTAGCTAAAGCTAAGCTCCAGCCCACAATTTCACTGACTTTTCTCTCTCATCCCCACCTCACTGTCATATATTGACTGGAATTCAAGTCCATATTTGCATTCTTCCGTCCTCTCCTTTTTTTTCCTGAGTCATATTTCTGAATTCTTGTAGAAAAAGAGCTGCTGTGAAAACAGAAAAAGCCAACTAACCACAACTACTATTTGTTGCCCTTGCAATTTCTTCAGCAGCTTCAGAGTACTGAAAAATGCTTGTCTGAGAAGTGTTATTCGCCAAGTTTTTTCAGTTATGCAGGGGTTCCCTGGCTGAACTGGGAAAGAGCATGTCAGAGGACTCTTCCTTAAAAGAAGGAAGAGTCTTCTTAAAAGAAGACTTCATCTTCTTACAGTCTTTTAAAAGAAGATTTTTTTTCTTTTATCTTCTTTAAAAGAAAAGTATCTCTTCATTGGCACCATATTCAAACTGCCCGAAGTGATTGGAGGATGTTGGTGTTTAACTCATTAAATGCTGCAGCCTGGCCTAAGTTCCCATTTGATTTTTGCAGCTGGTTGCTGAATGTAGTCTTCAGCTTTCAACACTATTTTCTTATTCCTTCCATAGGTAAATAGCAAATGTATAGGTTCCATTTTCTTGTTTCCTTTTTCAATCTGATAATTGTAGAACCCTTTTAAAGGGCAGTTGAAGGAAAAAGGTCTAGAGAGCCATTTAGCAAAATAACTTGGTTATTTGATACCAACAAAGACAGATGAAATATACCCGAAACACATATTACAAGAGAAAAGGGGTTCTGTGATCAGGAAGAATTTTGAAGAACTGGCAGTTCTAAGTTTAGCTGCTTTGGAAACCACAAATATGTATTTATTACTTAAATTAGTAACAAAATTATTCTTGGGAATAATTTACTGCACTGAGATCTGACATAGTGGCATGTGTAAGATTGTAGATTAGGGACAGTCTCATTCCTACCTTATCACTTCTCAGGTTAACTGTGGCAATTTCACATATTTATATGTGGAATAATTTAATACAGGCATGTAGTTGCCTGTATTAAAGCAACATCAGGCCTGCTGTGACACACGGGGTGTCTACACAGAAATGATGATTATGCTTCATCCGTTTGGATAGCAGCTGAGAAAATCTCTTCCAGAGAGCCCCACCACAATGTCCACCACTCCAGATTTACTGACCTTTGTTTCTTAAAGAGGTAAACCTAGAGCTAAATGTGTGTGTAAGATTGTGCACACGTATGCACAGACATTAGGTTTGAGGTCCTTTTTGAGAAAGGAAACCTTGTAGTGTCTGATCAATGTACTCCTCCACTTCTGTTGATGTTGGGTGTTTTATTCAATGGTGATGACTACAAATTTGGTTTAAGAGCTACAATTGCTGGAACTCTTCAGCCTGTTAGCTGGAGACTGGCATGTACTTAGCCTTTGTCAGGTGTAGATTCAGCATATGGAAGTGATGCAGTTGGCTCACTTCTAGCATGACTGCTATTAGATATTTGTCAGTTACCTGATGTTTGCTGACAGTCTAAACTCTGTATGGCTCTGTTTTCAGATATTCTAACCTATGATGTAACTTAGAAGTCACCTAAATCCTACCCAATTTTATCTGCTCAGTTGCTGTGTTTTCGTGTTTCCAAATCTCTCACTGTCCTCCTTTTCATCAAAGAAGGCAATTAAAATAGGAAAATAGTGACTTTGTTTTTACCAAAGGAATTTCTGTAATTTTATAGAAACTTTAATTTTTTGACTTGAGCAAAGTTTTATTTCTTAGTTGAAAGACTTGTGTGTTTCTAAAACAGTGTACGTAGAATTGGAAGATGAGAAGGGACATCAAGAAGAGATCTGCTCTATACATCAGTCTAATCAATTTATGTTGGTATTAATCTTGATACATGCTAATATTTTATCTTAAAACTTGTATGAGTATTGTAAAACTTACCTGGTCAACACCATTTGTAATACTTAACTATCCTTACTATTACAAAGGATTTAATAAGGGGCAGTAGTTTAGTATTTTTATTACCTAATATGAATTTCCCTTAAGCTTAGTAGATGTTCTAGCCACTGTGAACAGGAAAATCACACTCATTTTATGCAGCTACCTCTTGCACATCATATGTCTCCCATTTTTCTTTTTTTTACTCTCTTCAGATAAACTAGTTAAATTCAATGTTCTCTTGTTGTTATTTTTGTTAGAGAGCTGGAAACCACTTTTTCTTCCCATTCTTCTCAGACCTTTTTGTAGGACAGAGCCCAGAACTATACACAGCACTGCTGGGTTTATTTTGTAAAGCTTTGTTTTGCATTGTTCTCTGCCTCCTTGATTCACCCAAGTTTACTCATTGAGCTTGAATGATCAGTGACTCCCACTGCTCAAAGGCTGTTGTCTTAAGCAAGCAGCTTCTTTCTTACGGACTTCCGTGAAATTCAGTTTTGCTTTTCTTTACCTGTACACTTGATGTGGATTATAGTTACATAGTTTTACAAGCAACAACTGAAGTAACTAGGCATGCTATCTTCAAGGAGGAATTTAGGATTAAGAAGAAAAAAAATTAAAAATTACATGACTAGGAGATGAAAAATACTTCATTGTTGCAGTATATGCAAAAAGGTAGAAACTTTTATTGTATGTAATATATTTTTGTAAAAGTGACTGCAGTTGAATGCAATTCACAGAAATGAGCAGTGGTGTTTTGTTTTCTTCCTTTTCCCTGGTAGTAGGCAGGCAAGAACCAAAGTGCAGAGAGGTTTTTATTATTGCTTTTAGGTATGGCCTCTTTGAACAACCTGCCTGCCAGGTTTACTAGGAGTCTTATTTAGATGGGATTATTCCTTACCTTTGTTAATAAAATATTGTCAAGTGATAGCTTGAATCTGTAGGCACAGTTGTACTGATAGCTGAGCTGATTTAACAGCTGACATAGCCAAACAGAAATCTTCCTTTCTTTTTCACCTGTGTGCCTTCTACCTCCCCTTGTATAAACTCCATTCAGAATGCTCTAAGATGCCACATTTCACTAAACTGTGAGAATACCAGACCAAAATTTTGTTGCTAAGTGTCCTAGTTTCAGCCGGGATAGAGTTAATTTTCTTCATAGTAGCTGGTGAAGTGCTGTGTTTTGGATTCAGTATGAAAATAACGTGGATAACACAGATGTTTTAGCTGTTGCTGAGCAGTGCTTACCCTAAGTCAAGGACTTGCCAGCTTCCTGTGCTCTGCCAATGAGGAGTTTCACAAGAAGCCAGGAGGGAGCACAGCCAGGACAGCTGATCCAAACTGGCCAGAGGGATGTTCCATACCATGGAATGTCATACCCAGTACATGAAATAGAGGAGTTGGCTGGGAGGGGCCAGTTACTGCTGGGGTGTGGGCTGGACATGAGTCAGTGAGTGATGAGCTCTTGTATTGTGCATCACTTGTGGGTTGGGTTTTTTTTACATGTGTGGTAATTAATCTCTTTCTTTTTACTTCTGTTATTATTATATTTTGCTTTATTGTAATTCTTAAACTGTTTGTATTTCAACCCATGGGGCTTTTTCCTATTTTCCAATTCTCCTCCACTTGCCAGTGGGAGGGGAGGGGGAGTGAGAGAATGAGCTCTGCATGGTAGGTAGTTACTGTCTGGGGTTAAACTGTGATCCCAGAGCTGGATGAGCTTAGCACAAGGTCCAAAAAAATAGCTTAATACTGGAAAGCATTATAAAACTAAAAGTTGGCACATGGGGAGCAAGGAGGGGTATCAGTTTTGTAGAGGATCTAATTATTTTGGTGAAGATGAGCTAAAAAAATTACTCAACTCCATGTGATGATACTCTTGGAGAAGTTGAGCTGAACAACTTGTTTTTTAGGAGAAGGTCAGTGCCTGGAAATAGCTGTAGATTCTCCTCTGTCCACAGCATATTCCCCATCCCCACTTAAAGCTCAGTGAATGATTTGAGTTGAGCTATCCTTTTAAAAATGAAAAGTTTTTTCTTGTGATTTATTTTTGTTATTTTATTTAACACGCAGTCAATGTTTTTGTTTTGTTTGAATTGCAGGTGCAATTGCTGCCAGAATCCAGAAGATGACCTCACCAAAACCCAAGAAAACCATAGCAACCAGAAAGAAAGTGCAGAAGTAAATAATATATGGAGCAACAAATTAAGTTGCTCTGTGGCTCATTTCTGATTTTACTTTTTTTTTGTTATTGTTGGTAGCACTGGAATCTTTTTCTTTCCTTTTTAAAGATGAATCCTATAAAAACATGGACTTCTGTTTGTACCTGTTTTTGAAGAATAAATGTTTTATTAAAATATTTGCATAATTTATGTATATGTAAATACTAATGCAAAATTTTGCCAACTTTTGAAGTGGGGATGCATTTTTATTCTTTATATACATGAATTCATGTCTTAAAGGCAAACTAGAAGAGAGTGCTTTTTTCCTGCTTTGTAATGTAGAGATGAAGTCTTATTTAATAGTTTCATTACGGATACTATATAAGAAACAGCAGTGTTGCATCTGATTTCTCACAGTTCTGAGTAAAGTCATATTGGTGGTCACTTAAATGCACACTGAAATGAAGTCTGAAAAAGCAGAAATAGCTTTTAAGTATGTTTCAAGTGTTTGAATTAGAACATAAGTCAAAAATCATGTCCTTCCATTCTAGTTTGTATAGAATGCATTTAAACAATTCTTTGGAAGACAGGTACTGAATTTTAGCCATTTTTTTTCATAGTATTTTTGTTTGTATCACTTTTCCAATTATTCGCAGTTTCTCTGGAAAGAAAGAGACCAGAATTTCAGACAAAGGGCCCAGGGCAAAGAAAAGAACCAACCAAAAACCAGTGCCTATTCTCAATCACCCCCTCAGGTTTTCTTTTTATATTAGTGAAAGGACTATAATATAATTGTGAGTAACTGTGCAGGGTCTAGTTCCAGTGAAATATTGTCTCACATCTGCTTCACACAGCAATAATGGTTTACCTCTTTAATACTTGAGGAGTATGTAATCTTCCAAATCCTTTTGTACAAGTACTTTCTTGGTTAGCTTTGAGTCCTCTCTTCAGAGCTGTAAGTCAAAAATAGAGTGTTGAATTCCAGTGTGAAACACTGCTACTTTTCATATATCTACTGCAACATACACATAATAAGGCATGAACATCATTCCAATCAGGGCAACCGAAAGTTTAGCAAACCAAAAGGAATCCATATGAGCCAGTGAGAGTGTATTCGTGTGGATGTCCAGCTTGCTTGATTGTATAATGTCTGAGTAGCAACTCATGAGATGAAATAAATATGTTGTAGCATGAAATGTTGAATGAATGAATCATGAGGTTATGATTTGTAACAAGGGAATCAGTTGTTTTGAAATAAAACTGGAATACCATATTTAAGAGGTGCTTTCTCATTTCTGTTGACTGTTAGGCTCATTTCCTGGGTATTAGCAAAGTGTGGCTGACAACTTTAGGCCTAGCATTGTCTTCATCTCAGATGTAAAAATGGGATTGCTAAAGCCTTTCTCATGTTTAAAACTCCTCAAATCAAACTATCATTTTAATGACTTCATTTAATCATTTTGTGCAGAAAGTATGTTACACTGTTCTGAATAGCTATTGTCAGGAAGGCATACTGTATTCTCTTCTTTGTCACAAACTCAAAGTCATTCTTTTGTACTTCAGTAGTTTGACATTTTATTTTTTTTAGTAACTTACTTACCTGTAAACTTCCTTTGATTACTTTCCAAGTTTTCAAGCAGTGTGTTTTCTTTTGACACCACCAAAGCCAAATGGAACAAACAGTTATTTCCATATATTTGAAAATAATGTTTTGAGGTGCAAATTTCATAAGCCACCCCTACCTCCTCCCACCCCAAAAATGTCCTGGAAAAAGATGTCCTGTCAAGTGTGTTCTGTGAAGGAAAAGGGTGCTTTTTATTCAAGGTGAATGTTGTTTCAGGGCTCCTCTCCCCAGGCTGCAGCTCGCTGTACCTGCAGTAGTTCAGA
This sequence comes from Dicaeum eximium, assembly GCA_013396995.1. Taxonomy (NCBI): domain Eukaryota; kingdom Metazoa; phylum Chordata; class Aves; order Passeriformes; family Dicaeidae; genus Dicaeum; species Dicaeum eximium. Next base: position 431,499 of record VWZP01002662.1, read on the forward strand.
GCGTGGGACGGCCAGGAGGAGCGGAGGGGAGGGCTGTGATCGTACCCGCAGCGCTGCCCCGGGGATCACACACAGTGTGTGCTTGCACACGCGTGTTCTCCCTGCCTGGCAAAGCACTGATGGGGAAATGCAGCCCTTCGTGAGAGGCGCAGGGTGCAGTCGCATTTTGTTGACATCCCTGTTTGAAAGTAAAGCCCCTAACACAAAAGAAGCAAGCTGCCTTTAGACTGCATTTACTGCTCTTGATGACTCCAGTTGTGTGTAAATATTAGAAAACAGCAGGGTCCTGCATTCCAAGAATCACTTGAGCAGTGCCATGAAGACAAGTGTCCTTACTAGTATTGTAGTCATACTCCCAAGCTCTCCTGCTGTTTCTAATCTGTGCGTGCAGCCGTGAAAAAACTGGACTGACATTTACAGGCACAGCAGGGAGACACTTGAGTAGGGAATGTTAAAGACTCCGCTACCTATGTTTCAAAGTGGCCACCATACATGATAAATCTTCACAGGAGAACTAGTCAGCACTTCAGCTGATGGTGTAATGAGGATATTGATAATGAAGCACAGAATGCTTCTTTTCGTGCTTGTGCGTTTTGCAGACAGATTGTTTATATATCCCCCTAATCTAAAATATCTGGAGAGACAGTCAACTTCAGGATGGATATATTTTTTAGATGGTGTTGTTTTGATAATATTTACAGGATTATTTTCCAGTAAGTTAATATAAAATAATACTTCCCCATATTTGCTGCAGCTAGCATTAAGAAGGGGGTCAGTTGCTTTTTTAATAGTTTGACAGACTTTTCTCACTGTTTTGTCCCAGTGAGCTGCCAGATTTGGGATGCCATAATACCAGTAATGCAATTAGGTTTTCTGCACGTTGTCTGGTTGACTTCTCAGTTAAGAGTTTCTTTCCCTTTGGGAATAAGACTAGACAGACTGTCATTTGCTATTACTAATTCTGCTTAGCATTATCACTGGAGCTTTTTTGTAATTAGCTATCTTAGTTGGCTCTTAAATTTTAATAGCCAATTGAAGCTACATTTTAGCCAAGTTCCATATCTAAATTGCATTCAGTCCATTAACAAAGTTGGTTAAAAGGCTATTAAAACAAAAGCCAATATATGGTGGTTAGCACTTACATCTTTGCAGCAGTAGCAGTACCAGCCTCCAATGAATATTCTCAAGAAATGGCACTTCCTTCTAGAAAGGAAGTGCACAAACAATACCAAAGTTTGTTTTGGGAAGAAAGGCTGAATATGCAGAATACTTACAGAAAAAGTAAATAAATTGAAGTGTGTGTTTTCTGGAAAAAGGTGTGAGAGATGGCGGGGGGAGATGTAGAAGGGGGCAATTAATGGTTCTGCTCAGATTTGACAGGTTCTGGAAAAGCCAAATAAATGAAATGATGTTTTTCTCCATTTCAGCTGATCAAAATTATTAGCAAAACCATCTGAAGCACCTTCTGGTGGAATTGTCATCTTGCTGAGTTTAGTTTGTAAAACATCCTGCCAGACATTAAAAAAACTGTAAGCATGCCAGCACATAGGCTCAGAGCACCACTTCTCTAATTGATAGACCCTATAATTTTCTTTTTTACTGAAGATCATGGCTGGATACCTCAGCCTCCCATGTAAATAACATGAGTCTGAATTTTTTATCCCTAGTACCATTTGTTTAAATTAGCTTTTTCTCCTCTTTTATTTCTTAAGGTGTGGACAGGAAATTAACTGCCTTTGGTTCATCCTGTGACTAATAATGCCTTTCTCAGACTTTTCTGCTTAAAAAAAAGAAAAAAATCTTTACTTTTGGGGAGACATCAGGCATTAATGCTGCTATGGCTTTGAGAGAGAGTCTACCAGTTGCTGATGAGCTGTTTCAAGGATGGTTTGCAGTGCCCTGTATAGGTGATGATAGGTGAGTATCAGTAGCTTCATTGTAGGAGGTGTGAGGCAGACTCCAGATTGTGTCTTAATAACCAGTATATATCTGCTTTTGCCAGCATATGTAGTGGGACATCTAAATTAGAATTTCCATAGTTTACCAGTTCCGCTTTAAAACAACACAGAGCTGGTGCTCTTTGAACAGGAGTCAGATCCCATTGCCTATTGTGGTAGTGCAACATCAAACTGACTGGAAAAGCCTTGTGGGAGTAAATACCCATTCCTTTACCTCCCATGTTGTTTTGGGGATGCCGGGCTCTTTGCAATGATGAGATGCTCAAAGGGAGAAGGAATCTGTTCTTTATGAGAAGTGATTTTCATAATGTCCTTTCTCAAAGGCAGAGAGAAAGCAGATGTGGTGGGATCAACTCTTTTGAAAAGTCTGGAGTCCTAGTTGGGATCTCAGGTAGCTTTATGCAACTGCATGCTAACTCAGGCATTTTGGTTTTCTTCACTGATATTATCAAGATTCAGCAGCTGAAGATTTAGAAAGTTTATTCCATGAATTTGATGCTTCATTTAAGTTCTTTATCTCCATGAATGGTACCTCTATAGCACCAGTTTGGGGTTTAGAAACATGCAACAGCTCTAAGTGGTTGCTACAGTTCAACTACTTTTCTCTACATGGATGTGCCATGTTTTTAAATATGAAATCACAAACTGTATTGCACTGGTACTGCTTTCTGGAGTCTGTGTTTCATCTTATCCTACCCAAAACTGTCTTCTTCCAGACTGGTGTATATCTTGTCCATGCAGTCTTCCATGCCAGATTTTAATGCCCTTGCATTTAGTTCTGCATACGAATACCTGAAATTGTTAAATGCCCCTTAAGTTTCACAGCTTCCTAAGCTCTATAATTGAAGCTTTTTTTTTCCCCATTGAGAATGCTGCAACAAGTCAAAATTGAGGTTTTGTACTTTCTCAGGAGTACCCCAAAGAGTAAAAGAGTTGTGGGGCAGCTGTCATTTGATAGGAGAAAGATTGGCTCCCATATTTCTACCCTTTGTCTTGGAAGTTCAGCTTTCCAACTCTGCAGACCTTAGCTGCTGTGATGGGCTTTCATAAGTATACTCAAAAGAAAAATTATGAGAACACAGGGAGACAGCTGTGAAGTATAGTAAAAGTGAAAAGAAAATATGCATTTTTATGAACTTTCCTAAACTAATTCTTTTTGCCAGACCAATCCAGACAGGAAGAAGCTGGCAGAGTGGGAATCTGCATCTGCAGCTTCTGAGAAAAGAAAAATTCTTCCTTGGCAAATGGAGCTAGAAACCCAGAAAATTAAGGATTAATATGTTCATTTATACAGAAGCAGTGAGAACACAATAACATGAAATACAACCAAGGAGGATGCATTTAAAAGACAAAAGAGCCCTGGAAGGGACGGTACTTAGCTTTGTTCAGAATGCAAACTCTAACATGCAGTTCTGGGAATTGGTGAATTGCACAGCTTAATGTTAAAAGAAATTACTTCATACCACAAGTAATACACAATCTGTGCCTTGAAAACCTGAAGGTACTTTCTCTCTCTGCCAGGAGAGGAGTGGAACACTGGATCTACTTGAAAGTAAGTAACCCTCCAGCTAATTTTGCCTATCTGCTGCTAAACCTGAACAAAAATAGTGTAAGTAATAAATTGAATTCCTTTCTGAAAAGAGATATATCTATAAAAAAATTAATACCTTTATTCTTACATTCTCACTAATCTCTCATTGTGAAGCTGTTTCTTTTGGATTGGTGAGGGTGGATCTGCAGTAGCAAATGTGCAGTCCCTGACTCGCTTCTAGCAATACTTGGTGATAGCCACAGCAAAAAATACACAGCAAAGAGCACCACATTTAGAAGACAAGATAGTGCTGAAAATATTGGTGTGGTGTAACAGCTGGTTTCTCCTGTCAGTGAGAGAGCTGATCATCAGTAATTTGTAGGCTTTGGGCTTTTTTAATCAATGTGGTCAAATGTGGAAGGAGGTGGAATTTGAAATTATCTCTTATCCAGACCTGGTATCACCTGATAAATCTCTTTGGAGACTGACAACAGTTTTTGCCTTTATTATTCACATATGTGAGATGGTTTATGTGTGGCAGTGAGTTGTGTCACTTATTGCTTGTTTCCCTTCCTCATGGCAAAGCCTCCTAAAAACAATTTTGACATTTGTCATCCATTTCTGGTCAAAGCACTGCCCAAGATTTTTTCTAAATCTGACCAGAATGCTTTTCTTTCAGTGCATGGAAACTATTCTGTTTTGGGGGTGAATTTCAGTTGTTTATATTGAAAGCCTGACCTTTCAGAGGTAGTAGCGCCCAAAATATTATTTGAAGCCAGTAAGGGCTGCAGGTAAGCACTATCTCTGAAAATCAAGTTTATGTTCCTCTGAAAGTATATCCTTTGCCTGCTAGGAAGATAATGATATTTTTGGCTGTCAAGCACACTGCTGAATTATCTTTAAAGACTAGGGGTAGGAACAAAATTGCAAGAGAGACCCTAACAAGGAATGAGTAATTCAGAAGTGAAATTGCATGCTGCAAACCAGTAACTTGAGCTGAACCACAGAACCACAGAAATTGTGCTTGAACTTGACATTCCTTGATTAACTAAGGGTACTGTGTCCAAGGTAATGAGGAGCTGGAGGAGTGAGGAAAAAAAAGTATTTAAATGTGTATGTGTTTTTGCTGCATTCTTCACAGTTTTTTTTCATAATGTCTGTTATAAGCTCTTTCAAGATGTGGTTGTCTTACCCCTCTGCATAATACCTGCTGTACTAGAATGTAAGAAGTTGAGTGCCTGTGTAAAAATGAATTTCCTTTTATTAGTTATTTTGTTTATTTCCCGGCAACATGCTTTTTCCTTCTGCCTTTCAAGGGAGTATTTTGATTATTCAACAAGTATTTTAGCTTTATTAGACTAATTATTTAGCATCATTAGATTAATTATTAGCCTTAATGAAATTCATGTTGCCCTGAAGAGCATAGAAAATGAGGGGAGATATGGGAGACCTGGGACACTGGTAGGCATTGGAGAAGGCCAGGGCACAGCATTGTGCTTACAGCTGAGGAAATGGAATGGCTGCTCTGGACAGGCTCTCTTGCCCAAGGCTGATGATTCAAGACATGGGCTTTTCTTACTTGCCTTGCTGCTTCCTCCTCATCACATCTGCCAGGTAAAAGCAAGACAGAGCCATCTGCCTTGGGTCTTTCCTTCATATGTCTCTTTCAATCCTACGCATCTGAGTTCTTCCCCATTTCAGCACAGACAATGCCATTTGCTGCACTGTTCTAATCAATCACTCTTGCAATGTTCAGGGCCCTGGGACCAGAAGTCTGAGTCCTGCACAGGTGCTAGGGGACCCACTAGATCACTGTGGGCCACCTGAGTTTCGCAGCTTGGCAGTGGCTGTAATATTACATGGAGCTTTTAAGGAGACACAAATATGCACAAATGCACAAATGCACAAATGCATGAGAGTTTCCTCTCTCTTCTCCCCTAAACTCTCTCCTTTTATTTCTTTTTTTCCACTGTAACTTCTCCTCAGATCTCTATAGGTTCTAAAGATGATGTTCTCTCCCTTCCATCCATTTTCACTCTACCTCTCTTCTACAGAAGCATCTGACGACTTGTCAGAGAAGCCTACACTCACTGTGTTTCCACATTATCATTTTGCCTTTGACAATCCTGTTAGTTTTTCTGAAAGACCATCAAACTGGGAATGAAATGTATCAAGGAAGTGATTTCTTCTAGAAAAGTTTTATCCAGTTGTATGATGTTCAGCCACCAAAGTATTCCTTTACTTCATAGGCATGATGTTGTTTTCTGTGTATATGTCTCATCTAGGTATGGCTTCTCAGGAGTGCTTGAGTTTCTTAATATATTAATAGTCCCCAAAGGAGAGCCCCTACTTATCTCTTGAAGTCTCAAGTATCTAGATTGAAAGATGGACAAAGAACTTAGTAAGTCATATCCCATTCCACTGGGAGTTTTTTTTTTCCCTGAGGAAACCTGCCTGAATGCATGAATAGTCCATATAGGGCAGCACAAGCAATGGAGTGTCCAAATAAAAATTCCAAATTATATTTCTAACTGCAAGACTTCTTCAGATAAGTGCCAGAGGATATTATGTGCCCAACAGCTGATCATTCCAGTTGAACACCAGTCAAACAGATCCAAACCTCTGGTGGCAAAGGGAATGACATCATTTTCTGTCTTGGGAATGGCTGCCTGTTCAAAAAGTGGAACTTCAACAGGAATATCATTAGTTAAATAAATGTCCATAATTAAAAGAAATTGTCTACTAAGAGTTTTCTATCCTTTTGTTTCCTTTGTTGCAACCTGAAGATGATATCTTTGTCTGAACTGGTGAATTTCAAACCCTGCCCCAGTAGGTGCATTCCAGTAACAGGCAAGAACCCACCTGCTCCTGTATCACAAGCAGTGACATGTTTCTAGTGTATGATCTGCTGGCAAGTTATTTAAGCCATCAGCCCACAAAAGACTATCAAAGTTGCATAACTACACACCTTATAACAGAATTTGTGAGCACTGGCAGTTAACTATGTTTGTACAAGCTATGGTGCAGGTATGGTCTGTTCTTCCTCTCCTCCTGGTGACATCCCTGTATCTGAAGGAGACATTTGTCAAGAGAAAGTGCAGGAAACTTCTGATGGGTGGATGGGAAAGAGGAATTGTAGGAAAGCTGCTCCAGGGACACTTGTCTCCAGGAAGTTGTCAGTCCTAGTTCCATATACACAATAATCATCACTTCTGCCTTTGATACTGTAGTGTATTACCCAATTTGCTGTCATTTATTGTCACTGGATGCTCTAGAAAGTTTTTCCATTCTGTCATAAATTCTTCCAGGTCTTATTCCAGGATCTGGATTTCTTGCTTTGTGTTTCCCTGAAGGAATCAATCAAACATACATGATGACTGCTGATTTTCTGCATTAAATTTTAGTGGTAGATTAATCCTGACAATTAATGAAGCACTATCAAATATAGTAAGGGAGACTTTTATAAGTCCAACGAGAAGGTTGGAAAAGTTAGAAAAGAAGGTTAGAAAGAAATAATGTCTCATTGAATGGAGCACTTCCTTCCTTTTTGAAAGCCTGGGGTATTTTTTTTTTCTTTGTAGACTGTAAGCCCAGTCTAAACACTGAAACAAGGTGGGTGAATAAAACTTCAACAGATCTTTGATCATTCAGACTCTGCAGACATTCAGGGCAAGTCATTGCTGCCTAGTTCTGTTTTCAGAACAAAGGTTTTTGGAGCAGTCAAGTTCAGCAATTACTATTTTTGAAATTTTAACAGATCACTAAGATACATTAATCTTTTTTTTTGCTTCCTCCTCATCAAAGTATTTGATTATCATTTGATGGTTGGAGGACATCACAGTCAGAAACCCTTTGGCTCTCACTGCTGCATCCTTTGCAAAGCAGCAGCTGAGTTCAAGACCTGCCCCAGAATTCATGCCTGGTTTCTACCTCCTTTTGAGAGGTTGAGTGGTGTTAAGAGTTGTACATAGCTTACAGAGGGCATACACATAAGTGATACCAAACGGAATTGAACTATTTCTGAAATGTTGAGGAGTACCTCTGATGCAGAGCACAGTTCTTTCAAGAATTAGGGCATGTTATTCCTCTACAGTTCTTTGCTCTGCCAAAAGAGGACTAGTCAGTGGATTAGTTATATAAAACTTGAATTAAGTTTTTCTTCATACGAATGATGAGGATAGCATGTGTAGAAATTTATTTTTACTTTCAGGATTTCTTACAGTTTATTTTACCAAGGTTAAGATTCAGTCCATTCTCCATTAGACTTTTTTTGTCCTTATCAACAATCCTGACATTATACTGATGAGATAAAAATATTAAAGGGAAGAATCTACAAGCTCAAACTCAGAAAAAGAGCTTTTTTCCCCCCCATAAGCTATTTTGTCCTTCCTACCTTGCAAAACATAAACAAGCACTAAAAGAAAAAATCAATCAGCAGCAAACCAAATTATATAAAGAGAGACATTATTTTTCACCTATCCTTTTTAGAAGGGTAATTGAAAGAGACAGAAGTCAACTAAATTTAGTACACTAAAACAATGTACAGAACTTTGAGTACTTAGACCTAATGGATCAAATATAGTTTTTTAAATTCTTCCCATTGCAAATCCAAGGAGAGAGAATTAAAAGAGGCTTTATTTTCAGAGTTGTTAGGCAGTTAACTGTAAAATAATTTCCAAAGATAGAAAGATGTCCTTAATGCTTTATACTGTGTGGATTCAGGTTGAAATATTTTTGTTCTGCAAAGTTTCCATCACCAGAATCTCTTTTCTTCCTTGTACAGACATTTGAAATCCACATTCAGGCCTGTTAATTCTTATACTCAGAGAATGAGACTAATTTGGTTCATTCTTGTCTTACATGTTTCTATAGATGGGGTTGCTATCAATCAGAGAATAGATTCACATTTCAACTAAGCCAATCCAGTGGGCATCTGGGGTCAGTGGCACAGTCCCATTTTCTTTTGCTATTCCCTGGTTATGTGTTCCTGCCCCCTTTGCAGTGCTAATATTGTTGCTCATTGCAGTGAACTACCTAAACCTGCTGGGTGTAAATCCTTTGTTAAAATAGGGCTTGGGACTTTTCTTCATTTGTTTTCTGAAGCAAAGTTTAAAGCCCCTTTTTAGCTAAGAAATAATTCTATTTCTGGCTAATAATACTTTAATATCATCCATTACTGGGCTGGATATAAATAATTCAGGTACTGGCAAAAAGTAGTTGTTGAACAGCTCTAAATACCTGTATTGTCCCAAGAGTTCCACATACCTTTCTGAGAAATTCCCTTTTACCTTCAAGCAGTGGAGAATCAGCCAAGTATCCTATCAGGCTGCATCATTATGCCTCATATCACAGATATTTTCTTATTGAGAATAAGATATATATATTCTTATAGAATATATATATCGTGTATTAAATCACATTAAGTCACACACTAAGTCACATGTGACAGTCAATTATGAAAAACAAACTTTTGGAGGCCAAAGAAGAAATGAAAAACCTACAATTACCTCCATTTTCCAGCATTGCTTCTAGTAGTGGAGCCTCAGGCATCACCAGGCATTGTCACTCAGTCTGCTGCCTGCGTCACATTTTGCTGTCTCCTTGTCACCAATCTAGCAGGTCACAGGGTTAATTCTAGAATGTCCATTTCAAGCTATTAACTTTGTAATCAGAATAAGTGTTGGTTTGGAATGTGATGAAGTGGTTTAGAGTAATTTCCAGGGCTGTCAAGATGCACATGCTAGCCCTGTGACTGCAAGGGACATGCAGTGGAAGCTGAATGATTGGCAGGGACAAGTTGGAACCAGTTGCTGCTAGGCTGTCCTGTACGGGTTGTTGCATTATCATAAAGCCATGCATATACAATAGGTGGATCTGATTTTTCACAAAGTGGATTACCAGCAAGTCTATGAGGTGGTCATGACATTATATTTCATTGTAACACTGAGTAGAAACAAAACACACATCCTTTCTCCCAAAAGCAGTGTCCCCCAGAAAGTCTCTTTGTGTTAGAAGGATAATGAGAGCCTTCAAAATTTCAGGCACTCACCTGAAATGTGCATGTCTGAAGCTTTGTGTGGTGTAATTATAAAGGGAAGGCATTCTTCCCAGTAGAATATTACCTGTTTGAGAGAAAGAGAAATTACAAAGAACGTGGAGTGTAAAATGAGTCTTGATGTTTTAAATAGTATTGACTAGGGCCTCTAAAGAATTCCGTGGGCTGCTTGATAAAGCAGAAAGAGACAATAGAGAATTTTCTACATGCTGGCTTTGCAGAAACATGTTCTATATTTGATTGTTTCATTGAGTGCAACAACACAGTATGCAAAACATTTGGGATCAATAATGTTTTTGTACATCTTTTTTCCAAAGATGCTAAGTTATTCTGCAAGAACTGAGCATCAGTAGGAGAAGCTCATATCCAGGAACTAGGTACCTCCTTCCCTTTAAAGGGAAACAAGGGACCAGAAACACAGTTCAGTTTGCTCAGCATCACATGCTAAGTCAGGTACTAAATTGCATATAAAATTCCCAGACAGCACATGTCACTTCATCTCCTGGTGCTTCATACAAGCCCTGAAAATTGTTTGTTCTTGATTAATTGTCAAGCTAAATTATTTAGGTCCAATGTTAATGTCCTGTGGAGCCCTTGTGAAGTAAACCAGCCTCAGTCTATTCAGTCAAATTCAAGGGCCTATCTATCTGCAGTGGCAACTATAGAGATTCTTCTCTAAACTCCTTTATAAGTCACAAACGAGGAGTAGTGAATGTTCTGGATTATTTCTCTTGTCCATTTGCTTTTAAATACAAAGGGTAGCACTGAACCAATCATCTGGCCAGTCCTGGGCTGGGAATTACATTAATCACCTTAAGATGGAAAATGTATGTGCTACACCAAGCAAGCATTCATGTGGCTGCCAATTTCCCAAAGCCCTTTAGCAGTTAAAATATAATTACCTGTGTGGACACGAGATGGTTGACTGAATAGGTTATATCATCAACAGAATTATAATGCTAGTAGTCTGTAGGTGTTATAGAGGGCAGAAGTTAGCACATTTCTGCCTGAGGGAAACTTCCTAATGCTTCCAGCAGGGAAGTCAACATGCTGCTGGATTCAGTGCCTGTCTCTGTTGCTGAGACTGGATTAGTCTTTGAGCCTTTCTCACCTCTCTTTAAGAAATGATAAAACTCACAGCCTGCTTCTGAGAAGTTCTTTGCATTTTATAAACAAAGATTCCTATGCAAAAGCAAATTCTGATTGCTTAAGTATTTGCAACATCTTGTGTGAACTCTCCCACTTCTTTCCTGAAACCTTCCACTTCATACAAGTGGGCACACTAAGCAGGCATAACTTTCTTTGCATTTTGAGGATCTGTTCTTTCCAAAATGGTAGATACTATTTTTATAGGAAGTTTCTAGTACATCATTAGTACAAGAACAGGTATATTTGCCTTTTGAAATAATTATTTACAATATCTCATTTTTCTAGTAATTCCGTGATTGCAATCAGGTCATCAGTTTGTAGGAAGAATTCTAAATATATATTCATAGAGGGCATTTTCTCAGAAAGGGAAATAACAATGCACAACCTAGTGTATTAGAGCAGTAAAAGTCTTCCACTGTTTTTACAAGTTTGGCTTAAATGTAAGGTGTTTTGTAATGCTAGTAAAAATAGCTGTGCTTCTCTTTCTGAGAATAATGAGGGGAGACAAACGTGGTGCCTCCATCTTCTGAAATTTTGTGGGGGAAATTAGTTTGTCAGGGTATGGTTTGAAACAGATGCTCAGGTAATGTGAGGAATGCACACGACAGAGTCCAGCATTCCAGGATCCATTATTGTTGAATAGACCCTCTCCAAGACAACATTCCACGCTTTTTTGTGTTGAGTGTAATTAGGTCATTACAGAAATGTGTTCTGTCTTCCTCTCCTCCGTGCTTGCTACAGCAGCCCAGAAGGAAGTTGGCACTTCACATTACCTTGTGTTTTAATAGCTTTATATGCAAAATCTCCACTGCTTGTTGGGCTGCCTGCTGGAAGCCAGCTGTGGCCTGTGTCAAGTTTCAGGAGCATGTCACAGTGGGGTGGTAAAACCAGTAGAGCTACATATTACTGTGTGTGGTAGCCCACAGAAAGGGTCAATCATGCAAGGTGAGAATAATTTTTTCAGAAATGGACTGCTAAGATCCAGCTGCCAGGTACTGACAGGCTGGGGTGTATCCCTGCCTACGGCTTTGCTCAAGGACAGAGCAAAGCTGAGAGCAGGACTCATGAGGAGAAGCCTAGGGAAGTTTAGGGGTGGCATGTAGAATGAAAGACTGAAACTAAAGATAAATTCTGCATCCAAAGGTAGTAGTGGAGTTTCTGATGTTCCATTCTCCAACTCCTCAGTGGGGCTTGCCACAATTCATGCATAGCAAGGCCAGAGTTAAGTCATGCAAGGGGCCCTCCTGCTTGGCAGAGGAAGACCGTGGCCATGGCACACAAGGCATGCTGGAAGTTGGAGGGTGGGCCAAGCCTGCAGCTCAGGTTTGTCATCATGTGCATGTGCAGGTGGGCTGTAGGAAGGCCAGGGGGTTGTGAGACCCAGGGTGGCACTGAGGGGTGACAGCCTGTGTGTCCAGTCAGACAGCTATGGGGCTCTGCAGGTCTCCAAGAGTAGTGCACTTCCTGGGATCTGGTGATTTGAATGATTACAGTGGAGCTCAGTCAGGAATTTGTGGTTGGAGGAAAACTTTGTTTTTAATATACAGAAGAAATCCTCTTCATGTGGGATACAGCTTCTACTTACCTCCACCTGCAAGTCCATAAAGACACTTGACACCCAGCTCATGCTCCATAAACACACTAGACCTACACTGCAGCTCTGGCTGACAGACTGCCAAAGCTTTTAAAACTTTTTATAAAGTTATAAACATATATATATATATAAACTGTATATGTACATTGGAAACAATCCAGATTCAAGAAGCATCTGAGAAGGCATGTGGTAAACACAAAGTCAGTAACTTATATAACATAGAAGCTACTGGTTTGCTTTAGAACTGCAGAGCTCTGACCACAGTGGATTTGGAAAGCTGGCTGGTGCGGCTTTAGGCAGACCTACTTCTGTGCTGAGAAGTGATTTCCCAGGGATTTTAGGGAGAAGTAGTATTCCCCTTTAGCTAACAGTGTCTCTATGCCTCTGACTGCCTTATGGAGCCAACTACACTAAGTGCACAAAATATGCAGTTGTCATCCAAGGTACAACTGGATCTGAGCAGAGTCAATGGATTGTCATTTTCTCCTGCCATGCTAAATCTCTTCAATTTACAATTACTTTTTCCTTATACTTTCATGTTCTGCAGCTGCTTGTAAACCTGTGAGCTTTATAAAGTTATAAAAGTTAAACCCAGTTCAAGCTGCCTTCTCCACAAAGAGCAGTCACAAAAATGTAGCTGTGGGCTTTTGTCCATATAAACACATTTCAGCCGTGGGTGCTTCTGTTACTGAACTACTTGCTGGCCTCTGAGCCGTCTGTGCCCCATTTCAGACAAGTGCTGTGTTATTTAAAAAATCTTTGCGCATATTCAGGCTTTACAGCCAGGACTTGCAGCCACTTACAACCGCAGGAGTTTTCAGCCACTCTGTGGCAACAGAGAAGTAGGTGAAAAAGGAGCTAGAAATATCCTTCAAGGAAGCAAGGTCTCACTGTTCCATCAGAGGAAGGAAGGCTCAGTCCTGGGCTTGCCCAAGGCCTGGGTTGGGCTGCAGTCCTCCTGGCTGGCACCACAGGAGCCTCTCACAACCGTGTACTTGTCATTATTTGAAGTTTGTTTTTAAAAGAATATGTATGCTCTCAGATAGACTTCACAGCTTCTTGCTTCTCTGTTGCATTCCTCTGGAAGAATTAACACGAGAATGAGCTACAAAGCCAGGAGAATTATGAGGAAAAGGGACCTGAAGGCTGGGAAGGGCTGTGGTCCATTACGAGGGGCTGGGCTGAGTGCGGGCACTGCCAGCTGGATCAATCATCTGGGAAAACGCTTTCAGAGGCCCGAGCCCGACAGAGCAGCCGTGGCTCATCGCCCCCGCCCTGCTGCTGCCCTTTGGGTGGGGTCGGGCCCGCCGGAGCGCTGGAGGGGTGCGGGCTCAGCAGCGAGCGGGCTGAGCCGTGCCATGGGAGGGCAGCATTGCTCAGACACACAGCCCGGCCCTTTCAGCCCTGTCCGCACACAGCCCTGCAGGGCTTCTCCTCTGAGAGCCCTCCCTGCATATGCCATCAGCCCGGCACTGCCGGGAGCCAGGCTCAAGGGGAACAGCTGAGCCCGTGCTCAGCCCTAGCTGCTCACCTGTCCCTCGGCAAACTCTGCTGCTCTTGAGCCAGCTCGGTGAGGTTTTTTCCTTTTGTCTTCGAGTGTCTTCAAAAGATAATTACATGGAGCTGGGGCCATTTGCTCAAGTTACTTTTAATTCCCATGGTGGTTGTAATGAAGTGTGTACTGCACATCCATTTTACTAAAGTGGTGTATAAGGACACACTTGACTTGCTTTTCCTCTGCAGTTGAGAAAGGACAGATCATTAAGAAAACGGGACTGCTACGTTATTGGTGCCTTCAAACAGATCCCCGGACTGACTCCTTTGGAAGAGATGCAGACTGAGTCTGAGACATACGGAGGCTTTGGTAAAGGGCTTTAAAATGCTTCCTCCCACCCAGGCTGGTGCCGCTCCCAGCATCATTGCAGGTTTTATCTCAAAGCAGATAGGCTTGCTAGTGAACAGGGGAAGTGTCCATTACAGGAAATAAGGGAGAAACACCCTGCACCACTGAACAAAACCAGTTCTGAAGATTTCCACTTTGTAGTAATGCTGGCAGGTGCTCTTCCCACATTTGTTCAGTTGGGGCTTGGAGATTTGTGTGTTTAGGTGCTGGCTGGTCTGCCTCATGCTGAGTGCCCAAGGTGCTGTCAGAGGACAGATATTTTCACATTCAAATCCTCCTTTCCCCGTTCTCGTCTTCACAGAAGTTGCAGCGCATACACAGATGCATGTTCATTTATTATTTCCTGAAAAATTGTCTCCTTGGGGCTGCTCTCCATAGAAGCGCTATCCTGTAGTCTCTCACAGAGGATCTGATGACAGGGATTTAAATCAAGCCCTTCCTGTATGTCAAAAGAGTACATAACTCCCCAGCCAGAGTGCATTTTGAAGCTGAGATTACATTGGAGCTTTCAAGCTAGATATATTTTATATAAAATAATTGCACAGTCTTGTGTTTAAGATACACACTCAAGTTTCTGTCTTTGATCTAAAAAAAGCTTATTTCTCAAAGTGGAACAGTGTCAATAGGAAATATTCATATTTCAAATATTGCTTCAGGGCTGGGGTGCTGTCCTGGGAGACTGAAAATAGGGCTGTTCTGTTCCAAGTGATCTCCCTAAACATTGAGATTTGTGAATAAAAGTCAGAGGTGAAAAAAGGGAAAGTTGACATCAGCAGATTTGAAATTATTTAGACTTGCATTCTCTCTTTAAAAAATCCACAAGTTACATGAATAATTCTTTTCAATCCAAACAAATTACAAGGGCTTTGTCTTTGTCACAGAAAACACAAAAATATTTTTGGGCTGGATCAACTTTATTTTCTTATTTTATTTTAGTGAATAATATTCTTAAATATGCTTATAGGGGTCTATGCAGAGATTCATTGAGCAGAAACCTGTTCATACTTTTACAGTGCTTTGATCACTGGACTTGGCATTGTCTGTCAAAGCTTTGATTAACATCACAAGTTTGTGATGAATTTTTGTCCATGGTGAATAACCCAACATCCTTTGCTAGTACAAAAGGGGATTATTTTTTTTTCATATCTACAGATGGATACAGACACCAGGAAAGGATACAGTTCAATTCCTAATACTTATTAATAACTTGCCTTTGTATTATCCTGCCATCCTTCATTTCTTCCACCAAGTTTCCTAACGACAGGAAATACTGGAATGAGAGTATTAGTTTAGAGGTAACTGGGACTGAAGCTCTTGCTTCTAGGATCAGGAACATCACTTTAAAATGAAAGTGTCCCAACATTGATAAGGTTTTTTTCACTGTTCTGCAATTCAAGGGAACTTTGGGGTCCACCTACATAAAGGACCAATGTAAACTCTGAATGACCACTAAAAAGAAACCCATTTGCTGTTTATTATTTTATAGCTGAATATGGTAGCTACTTCAGAGTTGTGGAAAGAGAAGACATCATTAGTTGTCTGTGCAGAGCATTTGCAGACTAAGAAGTCAGCAAGCACTGGTAGGATATTTATAATTGTGCAGTGCTCTGCTACATTTTTATGGTAAGGAAAATATATTCTCCTGTAGGAATTACTGTGTTAAGTCCTTTGCCCTATGTTAAGCAGATAGTGGCTCAGATTTTAGGGTTCCTTCACCCCTTAAAGAATGTTAGCTACATCTACCACTCTGAGTTAGAAAAATACCATTGTTGTATTAAAGCATTGGAGTGTTTCACAAAAAAAACCGAATACAAAACACCTTTTGAACTCTGGATTATACTGAAGAGATCATATAGAAAAGAGAAAACCAGTTAATTTTGCAGTGAGATTAAAACATATTCTTTGAACTCCCTGTGGCAGGTTTTCCTGTGGTGAGGCCTCAGGAGGAATAGTATGCAGAAAATGATTCCTGTGATGTTTAGGCTTGTGGTTTGCTGCTTTGCAATGTGACACATAAATTGGTGGACAAAAATATTTATTTTCTCTTAGGTGTTGCTAATGAAGCATCCATACTTCTTTGAGAACTTAAAGTGCTCTCCAATCCTGCATTGTTATGTTCAGGAGTCAGTGCTGATTTCTTCTCTGCATTCCCCTATGGCAGCCTTAAATGCCTTTATTTTGCCATGATGCAAGGTTGGTATCAGCCTATTTTCTTTCCTTTCTTACTGTATCTCAACTTGAATTGAGCTTTTGGTGGGCTCACCCCATGCTTCCCTTAGTATCACATTTAAGGCGTCCAGATGGGGTGACAGAATGGAATAAGACACCAGCCCTCCATCTGTTAAAAAAGAAGAAAGAAAAAAAAAAAAGAAATTAAATACAAGGTTTTATTGTTCTTTAAGTAAGAACAGATACAGTCTGTATGTCAAGGCCAAACTATATGCTATTAAATCTATCCTTTGAAGTCTTCCATTGGGCTGACCAAGGACAGATGGTAAACTGTTATCAGTTGATATGGGATTAGGTCAAGTCGAAGTTCAAGACTGAGGGTAACAGCAAGAGTCTCAGTTCAGTTGTGAAATGTATTAGTTTATTTAACGAATACCACATAGTCAGCATCTTTGCTACTGTTCTGCTAGTTTAAGAATTGGGAGATTTATTTATCCAAGGATCTCCACACTCCTTAGAAGTTTAATATGGCAAATGTATCTGTTGTAACTTAGTAGATGAATAGCAATAAAAGCTTTATTCTTTTGGAGGAGAAAAGAGTTCAGATTTAAGATGTACCAGCTTAAAATATACTGCAATTCTTTTTAATTCTTTTGTTTTATTTTTACCTGGCTCATATATTTGTGTCATTTGTCTTTGTGTTTCTATTTTCTTTGCATATGCACCAACCCCAAAATAGTCTCATTGGAGAAACTGATTACTAGTATCAGATGTAGGGAAGCCTGTGGTAGCATTTAATTTCTTACACTTTATTTTCGCACCCAAATAACAAATGAAGACTATTGACCGTGAAGCTGAAATGCTGCATACGTGTCAGGCTGTCTATTCTTCAAATTTGGCAGAGGAAATGAACTTGCCTTAAAAACAACCTAACCAAACATGTTTAGAAACAGCTTTTGCAGAACTGGCTGGTGTTTGCCATATGACACATGCAATGGACAATAGACATAATTTGGAAGCAAGCAAAGCAGTTAAGCGTATGCCAGTGAATGAGCTGAGACAAAATGAACTTTCAAGATCTGGTCATAATCTTACACAATAATTCTGTGTCAACCTCATGGTTTAATAATGTGCATGGTTTATATAAGTTAAGGACTGATGGGATGAGCCTTTGCTAGCAAAGCTAGAGCTAAAAATGCTCAAAATAACTTCCTAAAGAACAGCTCTTCTTTATAGCTCTACTCTTTTTTTCGTCCTCGTAACTGCTTTAGAAATTCAGTGAAAAGGAAGCTCTTCTCTATAAGGTGTGTTCAGGCAGAAAAGAGGAGCAATAGTAATGAACACTGATAATGCAAAATTCTCTACAGTCACAGGAGGAAAGGCTGCTAATGCCGCATTGGAATTATTTTTCAGGTGTATAAATCATGAAATTAAAACAATCTAAGGTTTTCCTAATACTGTTCAGTATATTATGAGTACACATTGACTTCTCCATATGACATTTGTTCTTTTATGTACTTATTACATATGTTAATGTGTCATGTGAATAAGTAAATATTGCCAGAAAAACAGGACTTTTGAAGTTGTGACACTTTGTGCTTCATCACTTGACATTCAACAGCTCTTCTTAATTTTTACAGTTGGGATGATGTGTAGCTGACTGGAGCGTTATACTGTGTTAGTAACACATCCAAACTGAAAAAAGAGACAACCCTAGAACTGTTTCTGGTTCACTCAGCTCAAAGAGGTTTCTGTCTGAAGGCTCAGGACTCAATTCCCATTTAAACAAAATTTTAATCTTGGCTGGAGGTGCTGGGAAAATCACTTCATACCATTTTTCCTGTTCTTTGGACTTGACTTGGCTGGAACTGCTGTTGTAATGAGGCTGCAGACTTCCTTCTGTCTGTCACAAGGGATGCTGTAGCTCCCTGAGTACTGCTGAACTTCAGGGCTCAAATGTGGCACTGTCTGGTCTGTAGAAGCCTTTGCTGTGCTCCTTTCTCCCCTTGCTGCCTGCTTTTCCATGCTGAGCTGGCAACTACTGGGCAGAGCGACGGGCAAGTTCTGGCGGCCGCGGATGGACAAGGCACAGCACAGCCCGACAGGCCTCCTTCTTCAGAGATCCACAATGTTCTGCACTCCAGTAGCACATACATTTTTTAGCTTCAAGCTTCAGCTACAAGACTGGTAAATCTGGAAAAAATCATCTATACAGACCGGACTTTTCCTTACCCACTCTCCCAGGTAGCTGTATCCGATTCAGGGAATGGGGATGGAGTGAGTGCAGAAAATAGCCATTAGAAACTTGCTGAGCATTTCTGTGAGCCTTTTCTCACCTCAGTGTAAGCTTTACACAATTACCATAGACTACAGAAGTGGAAAACTGTAACACCAGGTGGAAAGAGTCTAGGATCTATTTTCCAGGCCTGTTTTCAAGGGATTCACACCTTCCTCGGTTTCAAAATTCCCTGGCTACTGCAGCTTCATTTCTTTGGGTCCAGTTAGCTCCCTGAGGCTTTGGTTAGTATTCTTGGGTTTTTTGAGGTAAATAGTGAGCAGATTGGACCTCTAGAAGCACCTGGCCTCCCACATCTAGTGTTAATGTTTCTCTTTGAGGATCCACAAGGTCCCACACCCCTGAAGCTGGAAAATTCTTGGGAGATCCTTCACTTCTAAACCCAAGCTCACCATCCCCCAGAGCTGCATATAAACCTATTTGGGCATGTTTCCTATATCCACTCTACCTAGAACATTTCTCTTGGACATTAATGTGTCTTCTCAAGGGACCTGACAATTCCTAGAGCCTGATGTGCTTCCTGTGATGCAGAGGAAGATATTGCCCTTGTAGGGAGAAGGGTGTGCAGGTCAGAAAGGTGCAACACCCTAACACTTGTGAGTGTCTTTGGGGCACGTCTCCATACTGTGTTGTCTCAACATGGACTGCTCCTTGTGTGTTTGCCCTGTGAGGGGCCTCATGCAAACAACAATGTCAATATATTAAAGCAGATTAGAGTTCATTGGTGCTAATTGAAAATTAGGCCGATTGTTGTAATTTTTCTCCATAAATAGCAGCAGCAATTGCATTATTTTGTAAAAGACTAGGATATAATAAGTATAAATGGTACAGTTAAAAAAAAAATCTGTTCTGCAATATCCAGGGGCCATGGCTGTCAAGGGCCAACACAGCCATCAAGAAAGTCTAAAATTAAAACAGACAAGTTGCCAATGCATAAAACTGCCATCATCATGTTCACTTCCCAGTTTGTTTCAATGACCATCCCATCTGTGAAACATACTTCTGTGGGACAGTTAAGGGTTGTGAGCATAAACCAGCCCATTCCAGTGACTGCTACAACCCAGGTGTCGCTCTAGTTTGAAAAATGCCTGGGTGGCCCCACTGCCAAGGATATAACCACAGATAATACAATCCAGAAATCCCTTTCCAAAGCAGTGAGTAATTGAAATTTATGTACTTGCATAACTCATTTATTGCCGTGAGAGCAACGAATCCAAGGTTGCCAGCTCCAGCCATAGGGGTTGTTCCCTGATCCAAGAGGCCTGTGACTTTATTGTTTGAATGGGAGAGCTGGGGCTGGTGACTGGCACTGCTGTTTAGAGGCTAGAATGTATAGCTGGGGACATGCTGGATGAGAGTTAAGGGCACAAACTCTCTCCTTGGCAGGAAGAAAAATACCTCAGCAGGAGTGATTAAGTGGCAGGAGCTTGAATCCAAGTCCTGAGGCAAATCTGATAGGCTCTGTTCTCAAATGGAAGTCTCTGATTTGCCTCATTCCTAGCAATGCAGTAGCACCCACAGATTCTATTTCAAATACAAACTTAAAGGCTTTCAAGGTCAGTTCTGGTTTTATGCATTATTGTGACTGAGATTTGGGAAGCAAGTTTGGGATACCCAGAAGACTACCATGCTGGAAAAATTCCTTACATCTGGGAGATCTATTTTCCCTCTTGCTGCTGTCATGGATTGAGCTGAGGTCACGACTACCTAGAACTTGTGAAGAGGCATGTCTGGTAGCAAAATGCAAAGAGTTTTTTCTATGAAGGGTCTGTGAAGCTCTTAAGTGAGTGATGCTATAGAAATACCAAGTATTACTGTGTGTAATTAAATTATCTGACACAAAAGTTTGTTTTAACAACCCTGTGCTCTTGTGTGAGGCATCCAAGCAGGGATACAATCTCAGCACCTGGGCTCCAGGGCTGACTTTGTTTTCTCTCTTCCAAAGCAGTCACCTTTTCTTTCATTTTACTGTCTGTCATGATAGTTTTTCCTTTCTTTCAGAGAGATGAAGCTCTGTTTAGAATAAGATGTTGCTCCTAATGTTGCATAGATTGGAAAAAAGGTACAACATACTATCATCAACTTGCTTGCTTCAGTGGTAAAATCTGAGAGTAACACTTCAGTTTTGTAAATATTGAGACATCTGACATGTATCCACAAAGTTGCTGGTGTCTCTTCATTTTTTAAAACAAAATGAGACAACATAGATTTTTAGGAGAGAATGGGATGAGACTTTGGTTTTCACATTTAGACAAAAATTTGGGTTTTTTTTTCCTTCTTGAGTGGGAAAAAATCACTGACTGCTATTGCTTATGGTGAGCAACTTCTCATACATTTTTAAATTTGGAAATTAATACATTTGGAAATTAATACCAAGAGGTTTTGCAATCTGAATTGGGTCTATTCTTAGTCCCAAAAGCTCTGTGTGCTCTACAGATGGTAGAGAAATTAAATTTCATGGCAGCCTTTTTTAATCAAGGAAAATGGGGCATGGCAAGGTCAGTCAACATGCTCTTGACAGTGGGGGGACCATAAGTACTACACACTTCTTGTTATCTGACTTAATTTTTTTTTTCTGCACAAACAACTGTCCTACATCTTGCCCTGAATCCCAGGTCAAGCAGATCTATAGTGTGAGGACTGCAATAAACCCCATAACTACATCTTCTCATCTTCCTTCCTGGTGGTGAGAGACACAGACTGAGCTGAATATATGACTTCCTCTGTCCTTTTAACCACAGGTCTGACCTCCTTCGTAAAAGTTTCTATGTTATGATATTCTTGTCAGGATTTACTGGTTGTGCTTATTATTAATTAAGAGGTACTAAGTTTAAAAAGTCATTAGAAATCAAATCACAAAGGATAAGTTGAAAACCTTTCTGTGAACTTTGACATGGCCCTGTATTACATCTAAACCCACACCAACAAAAAGAGACATTAATAAAATCATTATATATTTGAAGAGCAACACCTAGCCCATGTAAAGTTTATGGCTACAAATGAATACGTGTCAGGGAGCACCATCAAGTCCATTAGGCCAAAGATTTCACTGTTGCTATTCATTTAGAGGGGATGGAACTTGTATGTTGCCATGATGGACAGCAACATAAAAAATTTAAAAGAAAAATAAAAGACCCTTTCTCCTTTTTCAACCCGGCCTTATAAACCATACTTCTAGGGAGGTATGAATAAAAATAAAACTTGCTGCCATGATTTACTCATTCATAAATATTTTTTTTTTCTTTTAATCACTGGGAAGCTATTCCAGTGCATGTGAAGCCTTAATGAGACCTAGCAGCATTATGAGTGCTGGGAGCAATCGCCCTTCAGCCTCGTGCCTGCAAACCTCTCAAGGCATGCATATATCTCATTATGGCCGAATGCCCTGTCATGTGTTATTCCTTACTTAGTGACAATTTGTCATTGTCACCCTTGACATGTCACTCTGCTGCAGAAGGATCTGACTTCAGCGTAAAATGTGACAATCAGATGAGAGGATTTTGTAATCGAAACTGAAATATGGGGCTGAGAGAGACTAATTTTATTCAAAAACAATCCTAATATAACATAAATGGGAAGAAATGTTTTCATTTAAGGATTTTTGTTAAGGTTTCCTTCCTTTGCCTTTTCCCAGCCCCTGCTCCCCCACTTCAATTATTCCTTAGGATAATGCTTTTATTTTTGAAGGATGGAGCCTTATATATTATTTTAATACCATGAATTTTCAATTAAGTGCACTAAGATCTGTGGATATAACTATTACTTAAACTGTAAGTAATGGTTACATGTAAAAATTAGGGAAACATATTGTGCTTTAGATGAATTACATTCAGATTACTTCTTATTACAAATGGGGTAGAAAATGGATTTTTAGCTCTGGCTGGCCAAAGAGCCAGCATTTGTATCTACTTCATTTGTTTAAATATATTTCAAGCCAGATTGAAATCCATATTGCCTGACATTAATTGAATACTGAAGCATCAGTGTACTCAAGTTTCATAAACCACTGATGAGTGAGTTTCTACAGGCTTGATTTAAAAATATACTGTCCCTTTTATATGAAAATTATATTCCATTTATAGTGTAATTCTTAAGGCCCAACATTAAATGGTGTAAATCTTAATAAGATGAATATAAATATGACATTTGTGCTGTTGAGTTGACATCTTGTTCGCTAAGAAAATTATATTCTGTACTTGGTATTTATTAACATCTTCTTCTGTATGATATTGTAGGCAAACTGGCTTTCTTTTGAAAAGCAGAATGGAGATAAGAACAGTGTAAGATGGACTGTTCCTGAAGGTCACTTACAGGGTTTTGCTTAGGCACCTCATCCTGGACAGGATATTCCATTCCTGGGCATCTTTTGACAATCAATCCTATCAGGTTGCCCAGTAATTCATTGGCTTTGTGGCACTGACAAATAGTCAATCATCCCACTGGTAGCCTATAGGAAGTAAGGTTTGAGCTCATGTTTCCATGACAAAGTCTAGGGCAATTTAACCCATTTTTCACACTTGTAATTTTCAGAGAAGCAGACATTATTTGAACAAGATTCTGGATTCTGGATTTCACAAAGAAGGTGCAAGGCTATGATTTTTTCTTCAAGTTTCATCAAATTTTTCTGCATAAGATGAATGAATGAATAAGTTACTAACTAACTAACTAAAGATGCCTCATCAAGCAGCTTTTACTGGCTGAACCAAGTGTCCTATGGCCTTCATCAAGCTGCGCTCTCTCTGAGGTAGGGAATGACTGCTTTTAAGGGAACGCATTATGAAGTGCCATCTGCAATGTGCCGTCCTCCTGGATATTTTTATCAGGACTAACAGAGCTGTCAGGATGTCATGGAATGAATGTCGGATAATTTGTACACTTGATTTTTTGGTTTTTTTTTCATAAAGCTCTTCCATACTATTATTATAATGATAAAGGCAGCTTTCTGCTTGAAGTGCATTTGCTGCTTTCTCAATGCGCTTAACTGAAGTTTTTTTTCTTTAAAATCTTTAACATTACAAATTTCGTTTAATAATACAAACATTGTGAAGGAACACAGTATACATTGACTAATCAAGGCTTCTATGGGAAGTGTGGTGAGTGTGGATTTTTGATGTAAGTTCCATCATTTATCTCCTTCAATTATTGCCTTCAGAACCAGGAGCAACTTGTCCTTATTTGTTAAAGAGAGAACATGGTGGATCTTTAGTTCACATTCCAGGAAGATCTGTATTTTTTATTTGAGTACTCTTTGTTTCGGTTTACTGTCTGCAAGTCATGGGAAATCCGAGCTACCTCACAGAGAAGTTAATGAAATGCATTTAGGTGGCTGCAGGCATTCAGATAAGAGGTGGGTGAACATGAAAGCACCAGGTGAATCTCTAAACCATGACTAGCAACTTTTGCTTTTTTTGTCACCTCTTTTTTTTTGCTGAGCTGTGTACTCTGGTCCTCTCCCATGGACTAGCTTGACAATTACTCCATATTTTGTTGTGCTAACTTATCTATTTATGCTAGGTAAAACCATTTTTCTTCTCATGATTTGCCCCCTGTTGATTCTTCAATTTAGTTGGCTTAGTGGGACCTCCTTCTTTTGATAATGGTGAGGTATAACTTCACCAAAATTTTCACTGAAATTACCTTGGAATAATTTCAGTTTTCTGTGTCGCAAGGCATATTTTCAGGACAATCTGAGCCAATGTATTAGATCATCCTGGTCAAGGAATACAGCTTAACTCTCCTGTACCCTAACTCCTAGTCTGGCTCAGAACTGCACATATGTTGCTTAGTTTGGGATGGGTTTGGCTCGGGTGTTTGGGTGTTTGAGTTAGTCAATTTAGCTCACTCAAATACAGAAACTAGGCCAGAAACGAAAACAACCACAATAACAACAAAAAAGTAGGTATTCCTCTGCTGAGTTGATGCACCTCTGGACTCACGCCAACAGATCCACCTCCTTCTTATGTTGGGGCTCCAGAGATGGACACAGCACTGCAGATGGGGCCTCAAAAGAGGCGTAGAGGGGAAGAATCACCTGCCTCGACCTGCTGGTCACGCTTGTGTTGCTGCAGGCCAGGATAGAATTGGCTTTCTGGGCTCCAAGCACACATTGCTGGGTCGTGTCCAACCTCCCATTCACCAGCACCCTCAAGTCCTTCTCCTCAGGGCTGGTCTCAATTCACTGCTGCCCAGCCTGCATTTGTGCTTGGGATTGCCTTGAGCCAGGTTCAAGACCTTGCACTCAGCCTTGTTGAACTTCTTGAGGTTTGCACAGGCCCAGCTCTTAAGCCTGTCCAGGTCCCTCTGGATGGAATCCCTTCTCTCCATTGCATCAATGGCACCACACAGCCTGGTGTCATTGGCAAACTTGCTAAAGGTGCATTTAATCCCACCGTCCATGTCACCAACAAAAATGTTAAACAGCATATCTCCTTGCTGGATTGATGAATTAAATCAGCAAGCTGTAAACATATAGAAAAATGTTAGATGACTTATAGTAGAAAGAGTGGCAAAATAAAAAGAAAGAGGGCAGTGTTTGTCTTATTGGGCTGCTGTTGTTTGGCTGGACTTATTTTGAGCAGCGCTCAAACGACAGTTTAAGAACCAGAACAAAAGTGTTAAGAACCAGAGCAATGTATTCTTAAGATCTTGGAGATGTTGATAACCTTTACCTGGACTCCCCTTCTCATAAGGAGGCACTTTCCATCATCAGTGATGAGTAACATTCCATTCTGTATGGTCAGCCTAGGTCTTTCCTTCTCCACAACAAATTGTACCTCTCTGTGCTCAGCTGGACCTTATTTATGGAGAAGGACCTCAAATTAGCCTTATCATTTGTTATAGTTTTGGGATAAAGAATCAGATCTTGAAAGCTATTGGCTGGAGGGAATTATTTAGTGGAATGAGTTTCAGAGTTAATCTATTCATAGAAATGTACCAAATCACAGCCCAGAACTAATGCCATTCCTGCTCCCTCTCACCCCCTCCAATATCTGCTTCCCTTAGCATACTCCTTTAAACTTATACTTTAGTAGCAAGAACTAAATTTTGATATTTAAGGAAATCAAAGTCTCTGATCTTCATGTTCTTCTAGTAGCTGGTGTTTTTGACACTGGACTCACACAAAAAACCTGTTACTCTGAGCTGGTATCTCCAGAGACTTAATACAGTGCCAAGGCCACTACACCTGCCTCTCCCTTGGCAGAGTACTTGGTAGTTGTTTTCCTTTTTCTAAAAGCTTTCTCTCTGGAAACAAATTGCATTCTCACAGAATATATTTCACAGTTTTTGTTTGTTTGTTGGTTTGATTTGCTTTTTATTGAAACTTTCAGTTTTTAAAATTTTACTTCTAGTTTTTGAAAGCTCAGAAGGAGTTTTTCAGCACTGGGTAGAGAGAAATCTTAGGTGCTGCTGAATGATGGGGTTGTGGATGAAGAATGGAGCACTGTTTGCTTTCATGTCTTTGTTTTTTCCTTTGTGTTTTTTTTTTTTTTTCCTCTCTCATAACTTTGCAAACATTGCTCTGCTTTTTGCAGGAAACCAGATTTTTCTTCCCATTGATATGGTTTTCCAATTGAAATAGAGAATCAGTCAGCAAGGAAGGCATCCTAGAACCATTCTAGGAGCATGCTAGGAGCCTAAATCTCAGAAATTCAGGTAAGAAACAAGGGAAAGCTTTTAATTTCCTGTACTAGACATGTGCAAATATATATCTGTAGCTGAGCCATTTACTTTGAGCCTGTGCAGACTTTATGTATTTTATCTCTACTTGCTTCAGTAAATTCAGAGGATCAGCAGCTAAATACACTTCTTTGTGGCTATGTCATCAGACCTTTTTGAAACTGAAGTTGGAGCAAGTGTACTAGAAAGCTCAGAAAATATATTTTTTGAGAATGTAAAAATAATGACAGCTTGCATAAGTTTCCTTACTTAAAACCTACTTTTACCTTTGGAAGCTGACTTTTTAACATAGTTGTCTGAGTATTTTTGTGGTTAAATAATTGATCTTTTGTAAGATTTGGCTTGTTACAGGTGTTTTAGAAAGTAGAATTCACTTTCCTGAGAAAGGAATCATTTCAGCTCTGTCTTTTCACATTGCTGCTGAAATTAGTGAATTTATCATCTTATTTTTAAAATCCACCCTCCCAATCTCTCAGAGCTGTTACACAGTTCTTGCAGTGGCTTAAACTTCATAGGAACTTGTGGTTACTCCTTAAACCTGTATCTACTTTGAACTCTGAGATACCATCAAGGTTAATTTCAGTATCCTAATGCCTTGAAACCGATACCCATGGATACAGAAATCAGTTCTCCTGGTCACAACAGAGCACAAAGTCAAATATAAGTGTCACATGCAAGCTGGTCTTTGCATATGGACAAAATTGCATTAAGGGAAAATTAAATGCTATCAGTTTAGACCAGGGGCTTTGCAAAGCAGATAGCCTTTAGAGCTATTGTGGTTTTTAAACGTCAGGTTAATTGAGAACTGCTGTATATTTAATAGGGGGGCCTTTGGGATACGACTACAAGGACTCTTTGTTGTTCAGCAGTACATTAGGCAGAAACTGCACTTCTGAAATGGTCATAAAAATCCCAGGAGGCATAACCATTAATGGGACACTAAGCTCCAATTAAGGGCATGGCCCAAAAGACCAAGGTGAAAAACATGGTCCTTAGCATCTGTCTCAGAGGATCTCTGATCCAGCTGCTGGATTTCAGCTGCAGAAACATAATTGCAAATAACAAAATATTTACTCTGAAAAAAACCCCCCCATACTTCTTGTTGTCTGGAATGTAAGTAGGAAAAAAAAAAAAAAACAAAAAAGAAAAACCAAAGGGTCTTTCAAATTAAATTCACCAAATTCTCTAAAACAAAACTAGAACTGTGTATCACAGCTAACAGTTCTGATCCCTTTTATCTTCATAGGATTTCATAACAGTTGCAGTCCAGCCCTCTAAACTTCACCTTACACATTTAAATATTAAATTGAACACCACCACAAGTTTGTATTCAGAAACTGCAAAGGACTTTCCTCTGTGACCCTGTTTAAGTTTTGTTTCTGTTTTGGGGGATTTTTGGTCGGTGTGTTTGTTTGTTTGTTTTTAATTCTCTGAGTTCCATGAGACACAGCTACCCAGTTTAGTCAGTGTGCTAGTAATTTTATAAATTAATTACTGGGTCTTATGGATGTCTTCTGGTCAAAGACTGTGATTCTGCCTCAGCTAGACATGGATTTTCTTGAATGTCATAAATATACATTTTCAGAAAACTCTGGGTCCTTAGAGTCCAGCTGAAAATGACTGGCATCTTCTGGAAATTTTAACCTTGATTACTTCAATTACCTTGGCAATTACATTAGTATGTAAATAATTGGTGTGAATTAATCCATTAATCCAGTAAATAATCTGTGTGAATATCTTCCACTGTTCTATTCTGCTTATAATACAAACTTTTCACTGAAATTGCCCAGAGATAACCTAGTAATTTTCCATCTAGACAGACCATCTGAGTGAGATGTTAATTAATATGACACTATGGAATTCAGTTTAGTGAAGTACCACAAAAAAGGAAATTAATTTCAATCATTGACAAACTTGTCAATTTAGTTGTATGGATTTTTTGATACCTCTACAGCACATGGCAAAGTTCATACATTGTAAAATACATCATTATTATTGGCTCACTCTGCTGGATGTAAGTGGACTGGTTTTTTTTTTTTTCAATAGATTGACATTCTTTAAGTGCATAAAAATGCAAAATTATGTAAGGGGCTTTTATTACTATTTTCAATATAATATCAATGTACTATCTTTAATAGTGAACTCTCAGTCAGAGAGTTATTTACCAGTGCTTAAAGATATTTGGTCTCAAAGCAGCCTGAAAACCACAGTTTCTTCGGTTGGCAAATTTTGGCAGAAAAAAGCTGATGAATCTGTTCATTAGCAGCTGTTGGCCATGAGCTTCCTGGTGGGAGCTGGTATTCTTCAGAGGCTCTGGGTGTTCCTGAGGTTAGAGTGACTGTGGGCCCCTGGGATGAAAGATGTTGCTGGAGCAGAGAGTGTGGATCCCTCTCCAGTTGTCCACCCAGGGCTGTGGTGTCAAAGCCCTCCCTAAAAGAGCAAAGATCAACTGCAGAATGCTCAGCCTCTACAGAGTTTTAGAAGTCAGTGTCCAACACTGTATTTTGCTTTTGTAAGACTTCTGTGATGGAAAATCAAAAAAGCAATTGTTCTGCTGACTCTAGCTCTAGCGAAAATAAGTTGAAAGTGTTCTGATTAAGTTTCTGATTTTGGTCTGTCTCTTCAGAGCATATAGAACTGCAGAAAACCTATGTTTGGCTTGTGCCTGTAAGTTTCCTGTTTTTTAAATGCAATACTCTCATATTCCCACCTGAGGTCATTAGCCACAAGGTAGGTTAAAAAAAAGTTTGAAGGATGGATGTAGC
Source organism: Dicaeum eximium (assembly GCA_013396995.1). Taxonomy (NCBI): domain Eukaryota; kingdom Metazoa; phylum Chordata; class Aves; order Passeriformes; family Dicaeidae; genus Dicaeum; species Dicaeum eximium. The sequence goes on from VWZP01002662.1 coordinate 460,596, forward strand.
TGCATACAAACTCAGGCAATCTGCACTCATATTTATGCTGATGCTTCTGAAATTCATCGTGTTACTCTGTTAAAACTCAGGTTTACAGAACAGTGCCTGTCTAAAGTTTCAGATAGAATTTTTATACTGAGGAGTGCCTGTAACAGAGGAGGGAAAGCATGTATTTCTGATGGAATGCAATTGCTTTGCATTTCAGCCTATGAGACAGATAGTAAAATCTGAGGTTTGGTTTTGTTTTGGTGGGTGATTTTTTATTGCTTAGTATCCTTAAACATTGTTTCAAAGTCAGTAAAAGACACATGAACTTCTGAGACAGCAATAGTATGTCGGGGACGAAGGGGAAATAATTAAAAAAGCTAAATCCTAAACATTTGAGGCTGAAAAGATTTTTTCCAGCATTAAGTGTATAGTAATGGAACCAGTCTTCCCTATAGGAGAATGCATTTAGTTATTGTCAAGAACTATTTGGTGAATTTTAGTCCTTCAGGCAATTGTAATCTTTCTCCACACAACACAATGATTCAAAAAAATCAAAATACACATTTCTGTGGACTTTAATTTCAGAACCTTCTTATTTGGTCAAAATTTAAATTTGTTGATATTTGCCACAGAAATATTAGAGTTTTTCCATTCATAAACTAGATTTTTTTTTGGTTAAAAATATCAGCAAAGAAATAAACTATGACAGAATCCCTAAATTAAAATCTGCTTATCTGAGCTGAAATTATTTAGACCAGTTCTCACAGTAGTAACTCCGAAGTGTGCTAGTGGAGTCTCCTTTTTCCCCCAAACATTTATTGACTTCAAGGCTAAAATTTCCAAGCTGCTCTGTGTGACCAGCCAATGTTCAGTCCACCAAATCAGGATGGGGTTGAACATTTAGTTGCTCATTTAAGTCCTGTCTTAACAATTCCTTCAATAAAGAGAGAAACTGAGTCAGAAATGGGCAGTGATTCATTCCATCTTCTCACACACAATGAAAGTAACATATTACCCATTTTCAGTCTTGGGCTTATAATGTTTTTCCAAGATAATGCACAATGCTATATTTTGTCCTTAATAAGGGAGAGTATTTGCTGTCTCATTCCTTAGTAGGGGTGCTCAGACTTAGCTGTGACAGGAGTAGCAGTCATTTCTTTAGTTGGCACGGTTAAATTTGACAGGGATCATGAATCAGAGCCCTGGGGTGACGTAATTTTCCAAGAGGGAAGGACTGCTGGGTGAACACTTCTTTGCCACCGCGTGAATCACTGCTTTTGTGTTAATACAATTAGGTGCCTACAATTAGTCAGTCTAAGGACATAATCTATCTATTGACCCAGATAGCAGATTGGGCTGCAGATCGTCAGATGTTACTTCATTACAAGGCTCTAATTAGCTCCCTTAGTTTTCCCTTCAGGACAGTACAGGTAGGGATACCTGTCAGGAATGTTGTGAGGAGTTTGCAAGGAGCCTTGAAGACAATGCTGTGTGAGTACATGGGCCTGGACTGCTGGTGTCTTGGAGTGCCTGACTCCCACTGAAACATCCCTGGGGCTCTCAGCGTTACTGTTAGTCACCAGCTGAGGATGGAAAAAGAGGAGAATTGGTTCAGCCTGCTCCTGTGGTTCTCTTATACCATACCTTCAGGTTTGATGCAGCTTTCTAGAGAGGCTAGAAGACTAAGGCTTTGTTCCTTTTCTTCATGGAGAGGAGAGGAGAGGAGAGGCAGTTCTCCTGTAGTTGCTGATGTGAGATTAGGGCAGAGCTTGGCCTGGAGGATTTAGACACTACTTTTAAAATCTGCCCAGCAATTTAATTGGCTAGTTCTGGGGCCATTGTGCTGCAGTGGATTCAAGCCTGAGAAAGCACCCTGGCAAGCTTTCCAGCTGAAGTCCTCACTACTGCATTAGGGACTCATGCAGAGCCAGGGTGAAGTTTGTTGTCAGGATCAGGGCCAAGACATTATTAAAAAAAGAGGAAAAAAAGAGTGTAAGGGTACAATCAGCTGTTCATGACTGAGATGAGTTTCATGGTGTGAAGCTGTACTCAGTACTAAGGCATATTTAAAGTGAATGCCTGATACTGCATTTGGCCTTCCAGCTATTAAACATCACCACAAAACAGTCAGCAGAGCAATGTCATCTAGATCACTTTGACACAATTGCAATCCACAATTAACAGGCAATGAAGGGCTTCCTAAAAGCACATGTTTGACACCCTGCTTTGTCATGGGTTTTTGTTCTGTTGCAGGGATTAAAAAAAATTAAATTAACTTTGTGCTAGTGCATATCATATTTGGACAAGGGACTAGATGAAATGATTAGAATAATAGCCTTAGAAAAGATCACATTTCCCTACTGTGCCAATGTATTTGACTGCATACAGCAACCCTTTTAGGCCACTGTTCACAGTGAATTGTAACAACTTCCTGCAAAGATCTAAGTTCTGCATCTTTTGAATGGCAAATTATTAGAACTAGGTCAGGTCTAAGAAGAAATAACCATCTTTATTAAACAGAAATAACCAGCTTTATTAATATGAACTTCACTTTTAGGGTAGTTCACATGAATAAAGCTCTGCTAATAAAAAAATACAAAATCACCTGATTTTAATTACCATCCCTCAACAAAGAAGGGCTGCATCCTATATCATTGCTAAACACTATAGGTAAACTGTCACCTGGCTTAAGGAAATCTCTGGGACATTCTCTGTGAGGTTCATCATTAATTCTCCACTTTTAAATTAACTGAGCAATGGAAAGTAGAAAATCTTGAACAAAAGAACATTTACCAGTATTTACATACCAATATTCCTAAAAAAGTATTTTGTAGAGTGAGAAGTACCTTTATGAGATTCAGAAAAATTGAAGCAGCCAGTAATATACAAAATGTGTAGCTACATTTGCTAGCAAACATCTTTCTTGTTTGACTAAAGTATACCTGTATCTCTCCAATGTTTTTTGTAATCTTAAAAATAATATTTGCTGTATTTTGGATCAGAGCTCTTTCATAGGGCAGGAGCTCTATGTCATCTTGTCCTTATTACCCCCTTTGCCCAGCAAATCTTTTCTTTACCTTCCTTTTCATTTGAGCTCCCTGTATGTGCATATGTTTGTTGAGGCTTTCGTGTCATTTTCCTTCTGCTGTACAATGTTTCTGAGTGCCTTGATTTGTTAAAACAGAATGAGTTTTTCAAAGGAACATGAGAAAAACTATAAATTTAGTTTTGTAGGATTAGACTTCCCTTAGACGTCTTTGAAGATTTAGCCCATATAAGAACTAAATTCAGATAATTGGTATGTTGTCTCTTGAACTCAGATGACTGAGACAGGCCACCCATCACAGGCTGACTCCTAGTTAGAACAATATTTTCTAGAACTGCTGCTCACTGTTAATTACCTATGCAGTGGATTAGAAGCTCACAGCAGCTTCCCTTAGAAAAATAGGATAAAACACAGGGTACATACATGGGGTGCTTTGGGAAGGCACTGTCATGTCATTCCAAGACTGATCAAGGCTGCCCATTTCTCTAAGCTGTATGTTCAAAGCATTTCATCAAGCATCTGTATAGATTATCTCGGAGATATTTTCCAACCTTAATGATTCTATGATTTTTTTAAAAAGAAGTCAATTTGAACTAAATGTCAGTTGAAACCAGCAGAATGGTTAGAAAATACTGTTGCATTTGTATAGAATTTCCAGAGGAGGAGAATTTTGAGATTGTACTTAGGTCCAGTAAATGCACACACAGTCACAGGCACACACAACAAAAAAGATTTTTGTTTCAAAATAATCTTCATTACATGAGGATTATCATAATTGTCATTTCAATTGACTGATTTTAGTCTTTAAAAGAGGGTATAATAGCATTCACTGTCTGAGACTAAATGACTGTCATTATGTCTAAGGTGCACTTTATCACTTAGCTTTTCTCCATTACAAATGCTCACAGACACACTCCACTTTCTGCTGCTACAAAATCTTCAAAACATAATATGACAAAGTTTTGTATCCAGACACTTTGTTACTAAAACTTCAGAACAAAGGGTTACCAAAGGTAATCTGCCATTGTTAGTACAACCACAGTACCAAAAGATAGAGAAGATATTTTAGAAATAGCAAGTTTCTGAATTCCTGCAGAAGAATGCAAACTGTTCATTGAGATAAAAAGGCATTTCACCAGGAGGGAAGATGCAGAGTTGCTCTTCTGCTCAGAGCAAACTTATTAAGGTAAAAGCAGATCAAGCAAATATCAGCCCAAATGAGAGAAATAGCCATGCCACACTATCCCAGACTTGTCAAACTTTTCTCGGTGATGTTTAGATGAAAATCCAGACATTGCCATGATATTAATCTGCCAGAGTATAAATGACATTTATCATTTCTGCAATCTCTTTTGATCTGATATCTTAAGATTCTTCATATGTAGAATTTTTCAACACATTGCCCTGTCATCTTAATACATATGAGACATCTTTTACTTCTGCAGGCACAGAAGAACCAAGTCTGGATATGTCACTACGGCACAACACTTGGGCAGAGCTCTGTTGAAGTAAATGTCACTATGCCTGGAGTAAGAGGCTATAGAGAGGCATGAAGGTATTAACATCAGATCTAGAGAGATCAAGGGGAAGAATTTGCCTGAGGAGCAAAGCTTTTTCTTCAGGGGAAGAAGGTAGTCTCAATTCTGAGATACTCAAAAAGGGACAGTTTAAAGAATCTGATTTTCAGATTCTGTGGTCAGCATAAGATGGGCTAAATATACAGTGCTACTTGAACAATTAAGTTCCCAAAAATATTTTTTAAAGCCTGGGCTAAGCGCCAGAGCACTAAAGAATCTTGCAAATTTTCTTGTAAGTGGCAGCACTTCAACAGTTCCTCTGACCTGCCCTGGACTGCATAACTCAGTGCTCTGTTTGCTTTATTCAGGCACCCGAGCTTTGGGAACTACATGCCTTTCTCTTGAAAATCAGAATATTGGGGGAGGTTTGAAACTTGTCACCCTAATCACTTCTGAACATTTCAGCCTACATTCTCCCACCCCTTTATGAGATTTTTTCCTGTTGAAATGTTTTCTTCCTCCTTCAAAGTGATTATTAACAGATTTTTCTAAAATGCCCAGAGCAGCATACTTAGGTCAGAAAACAGAAGCTAGCGTGTTTTTGTCTGCCAGCTTCCTCCCTTACTTATCTTATAACATTTCCCTTATGTATCCCTGGGTCATGCACAGGTCTGGTTCCAACATTGCTTTGTGAGGCAATGAGTAGATTCTTGCCTAGAAACAGATTTACAGTACATAGGTTTGAGAGATAGATATTCCCTTATTTAATTTTTTTTAAATCAAAAGACTTTATATAGAAAAAAATCCTGGGCATGTAGAAATATTTATGTCATAAGAAGAGTTTGTGGCATTATATGAAATGTTTCTCTAGTGATTTTTTAAAAATGTTCAATAATGGAACTATAAAATATCAACAAGAACAAAAAAAATGAATACCCTAATTGTATTTAAGACACTTAGAGAAATAGTACTGGAGTGGACTGAGGTGTTTTGTGCATAAGAAGTTATTTTTCTCTAAATTATGTGACTGAAATGAACAAAAACAACAAAGAAATCTACCCTTACTTTGTCAAGGTGCTTTACTGTGTGTCACATTTAGCTCAGTTAACCTGCTGGCTAAATGAACATTGCATGGTTAGGGGCTTGAATGCTGCCAGAGAAGTGTTCAGGTGTTGGCACACTGAACCACACTATGTTGTCTGAACCTGAAAAGATGGGCTGAAAACCTTGCAAGAGGCTTTTCCCAGTGTGTGATGCTGCTTGTAGACTTTTTTCACAACCTTTTCAGGTTGTGTGGGCTTTTTTTTTTTTTTTTTTTTAAATTGAGTGTAGGGGGGGGATTCATTCCAGGAAATCAGTTCTAGGACAGGCAGATATGGGCAAAACTCAGCTTAAATAAAACTTGTGAGACTTCAGAAAGATACTAGAATCAAATGTAGTTACAGGGTTTCCAGAGGGAATTTTCCTTTTATCTAAATCATCTACCAAACTACCAATTTTCTGACAACAAATGAAGAGTTCTTTCTACAGGAACAGCCAGACATTCTTGCTTCTGTTACTTATTTCTATAATACTGGAACTGACCCTCAAATTTTCTGTAGTTAGCCAGGGAAAAATCACTTAATCTTCAATGACTAATGAGCAGGGACTTTTACTCTAAATGTAGATCTCAGTCTAGTAGGAAAAGTAAGGGAATGCAAAAGCACATCTGGTAATTGGAAAGATGAAAAAAGTAATAATAAAGTGCTCATTTTGAGGCGACAATGATGAAGATAATGGATGATAGCCAAGCAGGCCATATGCACTTGGCTAACAGAATTAATCATGGACTATGCAATGCAAAGCAAGAAAGACAAGTACAATAAAACACTTAAAGACAAGAATGGATTTTAATTTTAGGAGCTATATAAAACAATATGATAATAGTGATAGCCAAGTTAGTCTTGTGATTGTACAGTCCAAACAGGACACAAATTAAAGCTATAAATAATATTTAATCTGCTATACCAATATATGTTAAAAAGTAATAATGACTAAAAATGATTAGAATTAATCAAATGAGGAGTTCTGTTTTCTAGTATATTCAGAAGGGCCAAGGCAATTCTAAAATTGTCAGATATGAAGTTGTGTTTGGAAATGAAAAAGGAATATTACATGTTTCCAACACAGTTTAACAAAGGCAATATCTGAAAATGCAAGCTAGTGCTTAGATTTCTATTAGTATGGGAAGACTTATTATTAGAACCTAGTGATTAGCAGTGTAAAATTCTCATAAAGCAATTTTGTAAATATCCCATCTTGAAGCCATTGTGCTGCATCATCTGCCACTAAGCCTCCAGCTACGACACCTGAGGGATCATGTTTTCTGTCGCTTGCTGTTACATTTTTCTGTTACATTTCTATATACTTGTATTTCAAATTGTCCAAACAGTTTGTGTATTACAAGACTTCACCCTAGTACAGGCACTGTCAGATTGGGAATTTTAGGGGACAGTTTAAGGCTTTTTGCTGGGACAGAAAAGACTGTAATGAGAGGTGGCTGAGCACCCTCTCCTCCCACTGAATCACAGTATCCTTTGGCCTTTACTGAGAAGAAACAATATTCTTACTGACACTAATAAAAAGTACAAGAAAATAACCAGTACTCTCTGTTGGTAACACTAAAATAAGAGACTGCTGTATGGTTTTCTGAATTGCATGGCAAGATTTCTTACATCTTTAATACAAGCTGCAAAAAAATCCCCTCATGGTCACAAATTAGTGATTATTAATTTGAACAAAATCAGGTATGATTATGGCTGTGGTGTAAGCAGTCAGATGAGTTTAAAAAGGAGAATGAGTAGCTGAATGTAGGAACAAGGAATAAAATAGAATAGGGTGGAATCATTTAGGTTGGACTCTTCACCAGCTCCATTCCCTGTGTCCTTCTCTGGACATGCTCCACCTAGATTTCTGTCTGCTCCTGTCCTCAGGGGCCCAGAACAGAACACAGGATTTGAGATGTGGCCTCACTAGTGCCAAGTATAATCACTGCCCTGGTCCTGCTGGCCACACTATTGCTATACCATTGGCCATCTTGGCCACCTGGGCACTGCTGGCTCATGCTCAGCTGCTAATGACCAGCACCCCCAGGCCCTTTTCCATCAGGAAACTTTCCAGCCACTCTGCCCCCAGCCTGTAGAGCTGTAGGGGTTTGCTGCTGACCCATGGGCAGGACGTGGCACTTGGCCTTGTTGAAAAGCACACCACTGGCTTGGGCCCATCAATCCAGCCTGTCCAGATCCCTCTGCAGAGCCTTCCTACCCTCCAGCAGAACAACATTCCAGCCCAGCTTGGTGTCATCTGCAAGCTGACTGAGGGTGGCCTCAATCTCCTTGTCCAGATCATCAGTAAAGCCATTAAGCAGGACTGAGCCCTTGGGAACACCAGTGGTGATCAGGCAGCTGGTGGATGTAGCACCAAGCACCACTGCTCTCTGGGCCTGGTGATCCAGTCAGTTTTTTACCTAACAAAGGCTGTGCCATCCCAGCCATGAGCAGCAGTTCCTCCAGGAGAGTGGTGTGGGAAAGGGTGTCAAAGGCTTTACTAAAGTCCAGGTAGAAAACATGCACAGATTTTCCCTCATCCCAAGCAGGTCACCTTGCCATAGAAGGACATGAGGTTGGTCAAGCAGGACCTGCCTTTCCTAAACCCACACTGGCTGGGCCTGATCCTCTGGTTGTCCTGTATGTCTTGTGTGATGGCATCAAAGATGATCCACTCCTGGCACCAAGGTCAGATAGACAGGCCTGTAGTTAGTTCCCAGGATCCTCCTTCTGAGCCTTTGTGTAGATGGGTGTCATATTTGCCAATTTCCAGTCACCTTGGGCCTCCCCAGTTGACCAGGACTGCTGGTAAATGATGGAAAGTGGCTCAGCAAGCACTTCCAACAGCTCTGTCTGTAACCTTGGGTGGATCCCATTTGGCCCCATGGACTTGTGTGTGTCTGAGTGGTGTTGCAAGTCATCGACCACTTTTCCTTGAATTTAGGTGCTTAATTCTGCTCCCCATCCCTGTCTACCAGCTCAGGGGGCTTCTTACTCTTATAACTGGTCTTACTATTAAAGACTGAGGCAAAGAATTCATTAAGTACCAGAGCCTTTCCCTCATCTTCACATTTCCCCCCACATCCAATAAAGGATAATGATTCTTCTTAGCCCTCCTTTTGTTGCTGATTTATTTATAGAAACATTTAAATTGTCTTTTATGGCAGTAGCCAGACTAAGGTCTAGCTGGGCTTTAGTTCTTCTAATTTTCACTCTGCATAATTTCACAATATCTCTGTAGTCCTCCTGAATGGCCCTTCCAAAGGATATAAACTCTCCTGTTTTTCCTGAGCTTATTTCATTCAGTCAGGTTTTCTTCCCTGCTAGCTGGTCTTTTGGCACATGAGGACGGTCTGATCCTGTGCCTTTCATATTTCGTTCTTGAAGAATTTACAGCATTCCTGGATCCTTTAGGATCCTGATCCTTTAGTAAGTCCTTTAGGACTGACTCCAAAGGGACTCCCTAAACCAGCCTCCTAAACAGGTCAAAGTCTGCCCTCTAGAAGTCCAAGGCAGCAGTTCTGCTGACCCTCTTCCTTCCTTCTCCAGGAATGAAGAACCTCTTTTAATTTTGTGATTGTTATGCACTTCAACCACCACATCACCCACCAGCCCTTCTCGGTTCACAATCCACAGGTCCAGCCAGGAGCCTTCCCTAGCTGGCAAAGAAAGCACAAGAAGCCTGGAACTTGGGAGTAATTAATGATTTGAATAAAAATAATAGCAAAAAAAAAAGAAATAACTGCAAACGATGAACGGTGAGGTTGACAGTCAAGTTATATCAATGTGTTTGCATGACAGGCTAACACCATTTCAGATGTAAATAAAAGGATGGAACTCATGCTTCTAGAAATATTGTTTCTGTCTCTACCAGTAGAATAAATCTTTACTAAATACAATGGTGGAATTCGACAGTACAAAAGGTATTTCTTGGGGCTTTTTATTTGTTTCCAGTGTTTTGTCTAATCATATTGTGCATGCATTTCTCTAAGACCTAACATTTTTAACAGCATAAGTTTTGCAAACATGAAGGTCCATGCTAAATACAAGTGAGTTCTTACTTCTAACCTAAAGGATCATAATCTGAATTTTGTATATGATGGTAACACCTTTTTTAAGATGAGGTTCATGTTAGAGGTATGTGTGTTCATGTTTATGCATGTTTGTGCTTATTCAACTGGTCAAA
>VWZP01002662.1:472908-525687 GCA_013396995.1 Dicaeum eximium
TGTTGTTTTCTTTATGCTATTTAGGAGGAGAAAATTCTCTGAGCCACCCATTATGGTTCAAATCCAGGTCATAAAAAATAGTGTAAACTAATAGTGGACTGTCTCCCCTAGCCCTCTCACCCCATGCATCTCTCCCCTGTATTGCAATCCCTAATGGGAACATTTAAAACCAGTGCTTATGATAATGCCCTTGTTCCCATGGACACCACAGCACTGCAGAACCAAGATTAATGGAGGACCATTGAGACTGGTCCTAAAAGATTGTCCCTCTTGTGTATTATGGTCTGTCATCCTGCATCCATTAACAGAGGAGCGGAGGGTCCTCATCGTGTTGGTATCACTGGGACCAAATCGAGCTACTGCAAGATGGCATTTCCATAGCACATCAACAGATCATTTCACCACTGCTTAAGGCATCGTAAATTGGACTTATAGCTCAGCTGCTGGCATAAATAAGTCCCTTTGATAGTTAGTGGAAGACGTTATGACACTCCAGGGTACAGGAGGGGACATTGGCACTGTCATTTTTTTTCTCTAGCCCTGGCACCCTGGTGCCTCTGATCTTTCTGAAGATTCAGGGCACGCGCTCTTCATTACGGTTTGGGCACCAGGGACTTGTTTTTTTTGCAAGATTAATGAGCGCCACGGAAATTCTCCAGCGCATCTCGATAATTAAGTCTTTGTTTATCAAAAAACAAGTTATATTAGGAGCAGAAAATTCGCAGTAATTATTCATAATTCTAACAATTCAAGTATAGCTACCTCATTTGCCTGGGTAATTCTGCTTTTTAATTTCTTGCATACATTTGCATATTAATTTTGCCCGTCGGCTGCAGCAGGCTTTGACAGTTTGTTACTATGTGATGGTTTTCACAGGGGTGCGACTCAGTTGGGTGGCATTTCGACTGGGTGCAATGATAAATTATGAATTTTCTAATTTGCTGCATAATGAAGTAACCCCTTCCAACCCAATTAAAAAAAAAAAAAGCAAAGATGGTGTCTTTTAAATAATATTTCCCAGGTATTTAATCTCTCTAGTTTTGTTGTTGTTTTGCAAGCTTTTTTTTTTTCACTTAAAAAGCAGATGACTGCATTTGCTGCCTTTCAGAGTGACTGTGCCTCTCCATACATCAAACATGATTCATGATTCATGTATCCCCAGACTATATTCATGCTGTAAATTGGCCACTCCTCAACCCTCAGGGCAATCACGGATGATAGCAAAGAAGTCCTAGTTTCTTCTCTGATGTCCAATTTGGGCTGTAGTGATCTGTGTGTATGAGTCTGTCTGTCTGTTTGTCAGGGAGCAGGGATTTCAAATGAGGGAAATAAATGATGTGTGTTTGTTTTACATACTTGCTCGAGAGGCTGTACTGTTGTAAATTAACTGCTAAACTACTGTGTGGGTTTCCTCATAATTTCTTAAAATGGTTGTAGAAATAAATATATATATATATTTATCACTTCAGCATTGTAAAAAAGGATCTGTGGAGACTTAATTTGTGGGTGAGAGATAAGGGATTTTAGTTCAGTGTTGGTAAGTGTGTTCAGTACATTTGGTAATTTTATGCTCATAATGCAGCACTTAGAAAGCACAAGTATTGCCGGGTAAAATTTGTGGTGTTTCATTATACAACTGCAGACGGGCAAAACAGTTTAGAAATACTGTAGGCCTGATGCCATCCCGACTTTAAAGAATCTGAAATAACCCAGCCAATCTGTTTAGCATGATGCAAATATTGTAATTATACAATTATGCTGCATTTTTAATATAGAACAATTCCTATACATTTTGTTGTCTCTTAAAATTCTGCATTATTAAGAAAAGATTTTATCAGAGTCTCCACCAAAACCACATGTCAGTAGATCATGGAACATTTTGACATTAATACCCCACAATCAAGCAGCAGAGAGCACACAACATTACTGCAAAAAACCCACAACGTGCAGATTACATAACTGCTTCTGCACAACCCCACGAGGCAAGCCAGGAGCCGTCCACGCTGCCCTCGCCCAACCTGGCACCTCACAAAGCCCCCACACCACCTTGCAGGAGCCCACCAGAGCTGCAAAGTGCCATCCAGCCCTGCAATCCAGCCCTGTCAATGTTATTGTGGCACACAGCACACCGTGTGAGCCTGGCACAACTGGGCAGCGCGGAGCCCGGTGATATCATGGCATAATCACAGAGCTAAATCCCTGCCTACGGTACAGAGCGAGCAGCAATAACGCTGAGCACAGTGCAGCGCTGTCATAACACATATCAAAGTGTTCAGCACGGCTGCAGAGTGTGGTGGCATGTTCCATGCTCATACATAAAAGCAGAGCAGGCTGTACTCAGCACACAGGCGGTGCAGGGCTCTCACCACAGCTGTATGCCCACCCCAGAGCAGGAATTAGCAAAACAGCCAAACAACCACAGTGAAGGAAGCAGCACCAAAACACAGCTCTCACTCCTCTGGCACAAAATATGGACCCACAGCATGAGTTCATAAAAGACCCCAAATAAATGCCTGACATGGAGCTCATTACTTCATGATTTAATTGTGGTGCACACACAGCCACAAAACACTTTGCCTCATACAGTCCTAAAAGTAATACAACTTTCCTCAAATCTACCAAATAATTTGAAGGAGACCGCCTTGTTACTTATTTGTATTAATCGTGAGAAAAATTCCTTACATGATCTTTTACTAGGGGAAAGTGCAGCTTTGTCAAAATCAAACTATTCCATAGTAATGTCTTGGTTTAATGACATTTTGACAGATGAGGGGGTAGATTTCTTGTGTGTTTTTTCAATGTTAACCAATCAATTCGGCTTTTTTCATTTTTGCATACCTTCTTTTCTTAGAAATTTTGTATGATTAAGGAGTTTTTTTAACACACCAGAATTGTCCAAATCAGTATTACTTCAACGGTTACCCTCAAATTTCCCCCCAGATTTAACTTTGTGGTGAATGCAGTTGTTTGATTCTGAATGGGAACAACACTTTTATTAATACTTTTCATTCAATATGCGAGAGAAGAAGTCCTGTCTCTGTCTTTTTATGAAGGTGAGTGCAAATCCCTGTAAGTGCCTAGGTGAAGCTGATAGTGGTCCAGTAAGTCATAGAGTTCTTCAACACCACAATTAGTGCAGCAAGGACAAAATGCCGGACATTTAGCCGCTGTGATAGTACCGAAATTATATGGTGCATCCTCAATAAAAAGTTCCCCTTGCATAGTCTTTTGTTGAACAGTGTCAGTCTGGAGGGTGTCACAGCTTGGGCTGCCCAAGGGGAGGCAGAGTGGTGCCCCACGGTGTGGGGCTGGCAGGGTGCAGCGCTGGGGACAGCCGGTGTGAGCCTGTGTGTCACTGTAAGGCAGCGTCACTGTGCGCCAGCACAGCCTTCCTTTCTGCTGTCTGCTCGGCAAAACATTACAACTGCGTAAAGGGAAGTGACTGATCATTAAATGTATGCTAATAACACGAGTCTTTGACTGAAAACATCAATATACTCCAGTAAAGTGCACAGTTAGTACATGGCAATTAATATTTATCTAATCTGATTAATACTAGGGCTTTCTATAATGCCCACTGCTGTATCATCTATGTTGTGATCAAATGCACCAGACGTACAGAGCAAAGCATCTTCCCAGACTTCAGTCTCCTCCCTTCCCTCGTTCTCTTTCACTTTGTTATTTATTATTATTCAAATTTATACATCACTAAACAAAAGAGCACTCATCCCAAGCCACTGATAAACTCTTAAAAATACATCTCATAAAATGAGCAGACTCCATAATTATCCATGGATAAAAATGCAACAGCAACCATGTGACTACACTAAATTTAATCAAAATTATTAACAAATCACCACCAGAGTTCCTTCCAACTATTTCTTTGCTCATCTTTTGCCAATGAGCCACACAGAAAGAGTGGTTTTGCACTGACACCTGAAGGTTGTTTTGAATCAAAAATCAAACATATTTGAAGTGATAGATCCTATCTGGGAAATGGCCTTTCCTTTTAGTACCTGTTCTGATTTCTTTGGGAGACAGCAGCGATAGCAAAGTGTATTGAACTAGTTCATGTATCAGTTTGGGTGTAACCTGGCAGTATGGCAATGCTACTGTGTGAGTGTGGGTGACTCAAGAAGAACAAATCTAATTCAAAAAGTTTTAATTCTCTAGTGAAGCCTTCAGTGGTCATTTAAGATAAGAGAGAAATTTAAAGCCAGCCTCATATATCTTCTTCAGTTGGAGAGTAGAACCTTTCTGATGGAGACTGTGTCTGCCCTGTTTCAGCGCTTGGTTGTTTCAGCAGCTGCAGGAACCCAGGGCTTTCTGGTAAGGGACTCATGGAAACATTGGGGACATTCTGTTCTGGAGAGGGGCACTTGCACACACAGACTGACCTCCAAGCCTTTGTGACAGAGGTTATGATTTATTTTCTATTGAGTATCTTCAGAAGAGACTGATGGGCCAAGAAGGACAGGTCTGTATGTGCTTCTAGAGGAGGAGGAACACTATGATTAAATTATGTAAACAGACTTTTGAGGCAGGAACCTTCCCACAGTGGTTCTGGTGGACTTTGTAGGATAGGAAATGCTGATCTTGGGGTGGTCTTGGACAGACTGCTCTTTGGGAGTGGAATCACTTATGCAGGGGATTATCCTGAGATTCAGGCAATGCTTCCTTCATAAAGAGAGAGATGAGGGTCTAAAACAAAACTATAATTATAATAGAGATAATTATCTATGAATGTGGACTGGTGGGCTTCCAGTGCCCAAGGGCACATTCTGAACTTTTCTGAGCTTTTCTTTAGCATTGTAGAGGTACCTGAATTGCCTTAATTCTTTGCTGATTTCATGAATTACTTTTTCTCCTCTTGTGGAAAAGGGTTAGTGGGTTTGACATTCACTTAAACTCATTCCCTACCACTTCCTGACCTGAAATCTGTTTTCAAAATTGGCTGTGAGGTGAGCCTAGTGTAGGGATTTAACTCTGTAGACCAGTCTTTCATGGGCCATTTCCTTTCCCTATACCTTAAGCCTCTGTGTTTGGCTATTACAAATGCTTCACTGTGTGGTTCACTGTAGGTATTCCAAATAAGGCAGGCTTTTTGTAGAAAGTTAAATGTATTATATTCCCTTTATATATTCCCATTATTTGAGAAGTGACAGAGATTGTTCTGCTAGTGTTTCTTCCTTCAAGATTCTGTTGCTCTGCTCTACAAGACCAACACCAGGACACCAGGGCTGCTGGTTTGCAGGCAGTGAGACAGAGTTTCTTGAGTATCCTTTCATGGAAGTCATCTGTTACTCATCTACTAGGTTTTCTTAATAGTGGGGAATATTTTGACTGGAAAAAAAAAATCCATATACTATTAATGTGGAATGATTTACCACTGAAAACTGACTCCAACTCCTGAATTGTTAATAATAATGAAGAAGATCAACAGGATATGTAACCCATCCACTTGTCTTGTTATATTGCTCCTGTATTCAGCTGCAGAGGTGTACATATAAAATTTGCTTCCTTACTAAAACCAGCTAGAGAAATTTGTCCGTCCATTATGGAAAGTAGAAGATAATGTATTTAGTACTGCAAGATATAGATAACTGAAAACGTGATTCCTAAATGTACCTCTATAACAATACTACTTCTTTAAGATATTTTTTAAACTATTTTATAGTTACTGATTGACTGTTCTAATATAGATTCTAAAAGGTCTGACTAAAATGGAAATGTAGATGAGGGGTAAAAATAAGATTTTTTATTGCTGTAGAAAACCTCAAACTTATTTATTATGTCCTTCCTAAAGTCAAAATACTCGAAAGTCAGTGACATTTCAGAGAGTTTTTGCCCAAAGAACCAAAACATTGTACTTTATTCCCCAGGTATTGTCAGATCTGTGAAGTTTCAGCCTGGCTTGTCACTTTCTTTTGTGTAGGCAATTATTGCTTACTGCTTTTAATTACTATTCTTCTGGCTATAGTAGGCAAGGTGACTACACAAATGAAAGAATGGCCTGGGTTGGAAGGGATATTAAAGATCATCTAGTTCCAAACCCCCCACCTTCCACTAGACCAGTTGCTCAAAGCTCCATCCAGTCTGGCCTTGAACACTTCCATGGACAAGGCAATTGCAACTTCTCTGGAAAACCTGTTCCAGTGCCTTATCACCCTCAGAGTAAAGAATTTCTCCCTAATATCTGATCTAAACCTGCCTTCTTTCAGTTTGAAGCCATTCCCTCTTGTACTGTATTTAGATGCTCTTCTAAACAGTCTTTATCTTTCCTGTAGGCTCCCTTTAGGTACTGCAAGGCTGGAATTGGGTCACCCTGAAGCCTTCTCTTCTCCAGGCTGAACAATTCTCTCAGCTTTTCCTCACAGGAGATGTGCTCTATCTCCCTAATCAACTTTGTGGCCCTCTTCTGGACTCACTCTGACTGCTGAGTGAGTTTTGCTGCTGTGTGTTTCTGTTGCTAGGTGTACCACTCATCTGCATGAAATGTTTTTATTCCCTAAAAACTTGCCTCAGAATTGTTCAAATAAAAAGGATAGCAACTACTTACAAAGCTGTGGTAAAATGTAATTGGCAAATCAGTTTGGAGTAATATTTTTCCTCATTTTTGTACAAGTAGTTTTAATTTAGCTTTTTGCTTTCTAAATTAAGCATGTGTATTAAAAAAAATCAAACTAAAAAATGAAAAAATTGATTTGAATTGGCAAAAGAAACTACTTAGTTGAAAAAATATTTGCCATACAAGTGTCTTGAAAGAATAAACTCTTCCACCACATTTATTAGCAAAACAATATTTGTAAATCATCTTTAGTGTGGCAATGACTATACATTAATTATTATCAATAATAATTAACATATAGTGAATAATAATAATTATATAAAGGACTGAAAACTTTTTAAAATGACTGTCTGAAAAATATGCAAGACAGCAAGTTCCAAACCTAAAGCTATAAATACACAAGGGAATAGTTATTTAACATGTGCTGTAATTTGCACCATTTAAATCTAATATTAGAGCTGTGTCTTTTTTATGTCAAATCTGGAGTGCTTCAGAAATGGTAGATATAAATGGTCATTTCTGCATTTGCTGAAATAGATTGTGCTGTATATTATAAGAATGCTATGTAGATTTAATCCCTGTTAACTGAGATCTTTCTCATTATATGAGTAGGACAAAGTGTTTTCATTTCCTTACATTCAGTAAAGACAAACTATGTTTAAGTTTCTGGAATTATCTGCAAAGACTGGCAACACACAGTGATGTTTGTCAAAAAGGATGATGTGCCTTGACTTAACTTTCCCAGTTAATGGGTTCAGTCCAGTCTGTTTTTCATAATGGGGAGGAAGAATTCAATAATATACTATTCAATATTATATTATTGAATATAATTTTGTGTCATTTAGGGGAACCACGAATGTAGAATCAAAGGAAGGAAAGGGAAATCATAATAACTGTTCAAATAATTTTAGCCTGAGAAGCAAATAGATTTGACTGCAGTGCCCAACCCCCCAACTGTATTTGTGTACACTGGTTCAGAGTTTAAGATTCAGATAACACTCAGTATTCAAATTTGTCATGAGCCATATGTGCAGGTGAGAAATTGCAACGTTTTGAACTGTTTAAAATTCATTTTATTTGAAACTGTGCTTCAAAGCCAGAACAGTCCTGCTAACATTCTAAACGTCACTTGAGTCTTTAATAGTATTTCTAGGGATATTTTGAGCAGAGCTAATTTTAAGTACAGGTATTTAGCTCGAGTTTAGACCACTTATCAGCTAAACAACTTGTGTCACGTTTACATCAAACTTGATTATGATATTTGTTTTTAGTAGGAAATCATGTGCTTATCATCACTTAATTTTATTTTCCTTATAATTAGGATGGCACACACAGCACTTAAAAAGAGAAGAAAGTGGAACATTGTGTGTGTGTGCTTCTGTAACAGTGCTTTGTACTGATGTATTAGTGTATAAAAAGAATTGAGTACAGGGTAGGAATGGACAATACTAGTCTACTGTTTTTATAGAAGATATAAACTTAAGCCCATATTTCAGCACCCTGGGGTTTGCTTATTTCACTTTCTCATATTCTTGATGGCCAATTCTGGAGGTTGTTGTGAACCAAGAAAGTTTTGTGCTGAGGTTAGGTCTCAATGGAAAGCAGGGCTGCTGGGATCTAGACAATCCCCATCCTGTCTATCTTCAGCATATTATCTTCTTTTACCACCCAGCTTGCTAAAAGTTTTACAAGCCTATTGTTTCCTAGCCAATGATGTACTTTGGAATAACCTTTAATTTAGCAGCCTGTCTTTATCAGCCCACTGTGCTTTTTGTTCTCCACAAAAGCAAACTCGTGTTCACTAACCCAAAAGCTGTGGCAACACTGAGGAGAAAAACCAAGAAAAACAAAACTGATTAGGACAAGATTTGCTTTCAGAGAACCTATTTCTGTCACAAGGGGATGGATAAATAAAATAATGTTTCAATAATTTATGCAGTGCACACAGGGAAAACATTGGAAATGTGAAACAAAAATGACATGTAAAGAACAACTGAAGTTGATAACTGCTTTAATCAGCTCAGGTGATAATTCTAAAATAAATGGAAATATGACTCCTGTTTTCAGCTCATGAATGGCAAAAGACTTTTGGTTATGAGTCCCCCTCCCAGAATTAACTGCAGTCTTGTTCTTCTCACTGCAATGTGGGACCAGGTGAGGTGTGGCCATGGCTACATGTGAGCTCTCTCCTATTCCCCAAGGGGCAGCATGAAGCCCTTGCAGGGTTGCCAGCCTGAAGCTGGGGCAAACAGGCCCCTGGCAGCCAGCCCTCAGCTCAAGGTGCATTTTGGAAACATGGGTAGGTCAGTGCCTTACTTTCACTGTGCCTCAGTTTACCTGCCTGTAAGTGAAGGGGTTTATCTGCTTCCTTGGGGAATAATGAAGTCTAAGGAATACAGAGATCATGCTCTGGCAACTTTTAAACCATTGCTCTCCCCGCTGAGTGATGAGCGCTTCTGCCTCCTTTTCTCTCCTTGAGCTCTGCGCATCTTTTTGACCACAACATTCGCCCTCAGATTCTTATGTCAGCTCAATATGAAAAGAGAAGTTGCTATGGCATCAGCTTAGTGCTCACAGAGAAGGCAGAGAAAAGCAAGCAGGGCTGCCTGGGGCCCTGGAGGTGGTGGGGCCAGGGTGGGAAGGCAGCCAGGGGGGCTCAGGGTGACACTGGGGACGAGCACCTGCAGTCATGCAGCCACTCTGCACAGGGGTCGGGCTCTCACAGTCCCTCAATGCAAACCCTGTGTGTTGGGCTCTTGCAGGATTTTTGTGGAGGCATGCTATTGTTTTGCAAGAATTCTTTGTGCTGGCTGCTTGCTTTTGTTGGCCTGCTGGAGGCAGGGGCAGGTCACTTGTGTCACAACCCCGACACAGCGTGGAGGTGGGCAAAGGAGATGGCAGCCGTGGGAGACTGGAGGCCCCGTGTTGGCTCTGAAAGGTCGGGTCCCAAATGGCTGGGACAGGGAAGATGCTGGCATGTCCCTGGGTGAGGCTGCTGAAGAAGTTGAAGCCTCTTTTTCTCTCTCCTTTTGCTTCTCTTTCCCCTCCATTTCTGCCTGCCCACCCCTGCCCCCCCACCAGCCCTTTGTCGACACTTGATCATTTACATCAAGTTGACATTCGCAGAGTTTACTCAGGGGTCTGTAATTGTATTCTTTCACCGGTTCTGCATTACCAACCATGAAAATGGAATCTTATCATCCTTGACCAATTTTTAATGTACAAAATGATTTGGCCGAGGTTCAAAGGGAGTCACAATTGAAATCAGGTGAATGATACATGTAGGGGTTTTTTTTCAGTTTCTCCGTGCCTTGATTTGATTTTTCTCTTAGGCATACAGGGAGATGTAGCTTATTTTTATATGTGTGTGTGTGTGTGTACAAGCCATATAAATGCATGTATATACTCGGAGCATATATTGAGGCACTATCCACCTATCTATATTTTGTGTACATATCACTCAAATTTACCTATTTGCAATGCAATGGATGACAATGAAGTTTGCTCTAATCCCTAAAAAGCAATCAAAGAATTGGAACAGGGTTAAAGCCTGCTGATAGTGCACTGCGATTAATAGGACATTATTAAATAGCCCCCCTCCTTCAGCTCCTCTTCCCTCTACCCCCCTCCCCCACCATCTTGCCAGATGAAAAGAGGCCTGGGAGCAAAAATAAATAAATAAATGAGGTTACATTTACATTATAAAGAATAGGGGAGAAAACAATAGGGAATCCTCCTCACTGAAAAGCATGCCATTCCAAAGGGACAGACTCCTCAAAGTATGAGGGGGCGAAGGGGAGTTCCTGCTCTCAAATATCATTAGAATGTTTTTTATCTTTTGGCAGTTTCATATTGTGAATAATACGGACATTTATAACTCAGTCAAGCTGCTTCTTTCAAGAGTACAGTTCCTTAAGATCAAGGAATCTATCAACTTACATAGCTCCCTTAGCTATCTTATCTAAGTGCCTCACAAACAGGAATGTATTTATCCTTACAATCCCTGGGCAGAAGGAAAATGTTCTTGTCTCCATTTTATAGATTGAGGAGAATGACAAAGAGATTTGGGGCCTCAAACTGGTTTTGGAGGTCCTGGCTTGAGGCACCCAGGATTTTCTGCCTTTCCTCTTCCATAGAGGCTGCTCCCTGTACTCCTGTCCAGGTGGTAGACACCTTACCTTGGTCTGTATTGCTGAATTAAATGAATGGTTTCTGAAAACTATACTGAAGAAATACCAGGTTTGACATTCCCGAGTAACTGGCCTTTTTTTAGGACAAGTGACTTCCTTGAGGTCACTTGAGAGAGCAAGTGGCTATCCTGGGAACAGAACCTGGCCTTTTCCAATCATAGGATGCTATTTCCTAAGACTTTTGGTAAGAGAGGGAATCTGTACTTGAAATATTGAAAGAATCAACAGGAGGGGCTTTTTGGTAAATGCTCAGGATGGACAAATGACCTTCTAATTGCTTTATTCATAACAAATCTGTTGTGGGAATAGGAAAGATCTAGTGTGCTGTTGCTGAGATGTGTGTACAGCTACCACACAGGCAAATTGTTAATGACAACAGAGCCAAAGTGGTTCCAAGAGCTCTGAGGGTTAATATTTGGCCATGAGATAATGACATAAGTGGTAAAAAAGTATATCTTTGGTGGGGATTTGTAGTGCTGAAGTAACTGGTAAAACATTCAGCATTCCAGGCTGCTGGTCTGGTGTTGTCCAAGTCAAATGTCAGCTCTGGGAAAAAGATATAACCTGGAAACATGCTATGTGCTATGAAGTAAACCTCATGGCTGAATTCTCATAACATTAAGTGTGCTGTGCGCAATGTCCATTTGTGTTAATTGGCAAGTTGAGTTATTTCTTAATATGATGTTCTTAAATAGATTTGCAATTTTAATCATATTTGGATTCTAGAGAAACTCACCCTGAAATATTTGACCACCATTAAAAAAAAAAAAAAAAGGTTCCTTTAAGCAATCATCAATTTCTCTAATTTTTGGTTGAAGTCCAGAACTGGGAAGATTTCTGAAGTCACTGTTCTAATGCCTTTTTTTTTTTTTTTGCTGTGGAATAAGAAGTGTAAAACCAGTGCTTCTAAAAGTAACTTTGATTTAGACTGTGATGTTCTGATTAAAATGTTATGGGAAAAATTGAAAATTTCCCTGTAAACTGTGTGTCTGTTAATGGTAATTTTAATGGCAACATATAGACACCTTAAAACCCTCACACTCATTGAAGTGCTTCTTGCTCATTGTACACTCTATTTCTCATCTCACTTATGTAGCTGTGAGTTTATATTAAAGACTAGAGATTAGCCTGACCAAAAGAAAATTATTGTTCATCTCCCAGATGTATTCAGATAATGTTTTGATGTTTCATGGTGAACAGTGTTACTGAAAAGGATTTGCATACTCTCTTTGGAGTTGTTCTGACAGGGTGGTTTTCCAGTCTGGAGTCAACACATTGCACACACAGAAACTTGGAAAATGCAGTTATTTCTGTACTTCAGAAGTATCCAGTGACAGATCTAAAAATGTGGCGATGGTTAAGCACTGGCTCAAAGATGACAAAAATCAAAGAAAGCTCTTCTATGCAAAGCTTTGTTTCCATAGTCTGTGTTCTTGGAAAAGTGCATGTTAGTGACAGAAGTAGTAGGCTAAGCTACTCCTCTCATATATAAACCTTGTAATGAGAGAAATCAACAGAGCTGCAATTGTAAATAAGAGTTTCCTTGATGCAAAGAGAAAGGCAAGGCTCTCTAAGGAACGGGAAACAAAATAACAAGCAATTCCTCCTTGGCATTCTGGACGATGCTTGACATGATTGGTGATTGTCCTGAGAAACATGTTTGGGAACAGCTCTCTTTTTTCAAAGGAAAGCTTTGGATCTTGTTTATTTGTCTGGGCTGGGAAGGATATAGAAACATGATAGTGTGGCTATTTTAATGTAATTTTCATGAAACTAAAATCATGTTATTTCTGCCCAGCAAAAAGAGTACAAAAAAGAGTACAAGAAAACAAAGATAGATACACTAAGATACTGGGAAGGTGAGAAGTGTTCATTTTCTATATTCCTTAGCCTGGCACTATGTATGCTATGTGACCTCACAATGTCCATGTGTGCTGAAGTTTTGTTGAGCATGTTATAGACATGACAAAGAGACAAACTTTACACATTGGCAACCTGGCCATGACTGACTTCAACAAAATCATTGCCTGGGAAACTGAAGAGACAGTGCTGCTGGTGGCTGTCAGGATGATAATGGCTCTGATTCTGCAAAGCTGAGATGTGTTCCAGATTGTTGAGGTATTTGTACAAATACTTAGTTAATAGGCTCTTAAATTCTGATATTTAATTATCTAAGTATGGTTAAAGACTTTAGTTTCTTTTGTCTTTGTTGTGGTACAAATCCTTGAAATGATCTAAAAAAATATTGACACTGATTTAACTGCTTTAGGTATGATTTCAATATGATAACTTCTTCATTTAGCTTTACTGTAAAAATGATTATGTATATAGCATATCATAATTCAAGATGGTCTTCTGGTTTTGGTCACAGTAATATAAAGGATAGTAATATATAGCCTTTGTTAAATAAGAATGAGATGAAAATTTATAACAGGTTATAAGTATCATAATGAATACAATAAAGTCTGCTTTTAGCTGTTGATTTTTATTATTGTAGGATCACCTGTATCACAGGAGCATTCCTGACATTTGCCAGAGTTAGAAAGATTTATCCTTGGGCTAAAAGGAAATGCCACAGGCAGAAAGTGTGATAAATTGTGAGAGTTTTTCACAGTAGATTATTTAGAATTAATAGTAAAAGAGAGGCAACAGAACAGAACCACTACAGCCTCCAACAAATCAGTTCTAGAACCAAAACATCACGGCTACTTAGTTAACTACTTTTATTTTAGTTTGGAGGAGCTGTGAGTGAAAAAGAAGAGCTTGTTAATGAAATATAAAAAAATAATAGGCAGAATTGCAGGTAATTAAATTATCTCCTTTGGGATACTATGATTTCACAAGAGATGTGTTAATCTTTGGAGAAAAGGAAGCTTGGGAGTTATCCAGAAAGAAGTAATAAAACTCAAAGTAAAAGCTGGTGCAAACATTCTGATGCAGCTGATGGAAAAGACAATTTCACAAAAGTTGTTCTGTATATAAACTTAAAATTTTTAGATGCCATTCAGCAATTCAGCATGGGGAGGTATCTAGAAAACCAAAACTGATCAAAAATTAAGTTTTGTTCTCACAAAAGATATATAAGCATAAGAATAACAAAACATAAAAGCATTAGGGAAATAAAATTTTCAGAAATGTTGTCTTTGCAAAAGGTAGAGTGTTTGATTTTTATATTTTCAATTATTTCGTCATTAAACTGCATCTGCGGAGAATCTTACTAGAATTCCAGTTTGGATGTGGGATGGCTCAGTCAGTTCCATATATTGGGTTCACAGCTGAGTTTCAGTTTCTACAATGCAGCTGCTTGGGGCTGTGCATATTTGCTGTAGGGTTTTTGTGGAAGGGTGAAAAAAGGTGGTTCTAGCCCTGTTGTATAAAATTGTCTAAATCAGAGTTGGTGCATGGATTGACCACAAAGGCATGAAGGCAAAGCAGCCCAGCAAAAAGGTAGGGAGTTAATCCTTACTTTTCTCTTTCTACACTGGAAAAATACCTACCCATTTGGGAAAAAACAATAATTTTCAAAGAACATTTTGGGTATTCAGAAACTGCAGACCTCATGTGGGCAACATCAGAAAACACGAGTTGCAGTCAGAAATTCTGCTATTCTTGTCCATGGCCAGGTATAAAGTGTGTGTCTTCTCCACTTGTCTTTTTGAGGGTGTTCTGGTTGTGTACAGAAGCAGCCAGGACCTTAGGGATGTTGTCCTTTTCGTGCAGGCAGAACAGGTTTGGGCTGCATTCCTAGGGCAACTGTATTTTATGCAGTGGAGTAGGCAATTTCTTGCTGAGTTGAACCACACATATGTTACTTGCTATTGTCCATGAATAACTTTGGGAAAGATGTTGTAGGTTATCTACTTCCTAATTCTTCCTTTTTCCTTCTTTCATTCTTTTTGCACTGAGACTGTTTAGTGCTATCATATATAGAATTCTCTTTGTCTAGGTTTACATAACATATCTATTATTGGAATTTCATAGTATTTAGATAAATATATATTTGGGAAATATTAGAATAATTTATAATTTAAAATTTGGGCTTTGGACGTATTAATAAATAAAATGAGAAGCAGTTGAGTATCTGTGAAATGGGAAGCAATTTTCTGGGACATGAGAGAGTTGTATCAGAGAAAGGCTGTGGGCTGAGCCCCAAAACTCTTTACAGTAAAAAAAAAAAAAGTCAGATTACACACCTTGCAAATACGTTCTTGGATTTTGGCTTTCTATTGTTTCTCAAAGCCTTTTATCAAATAGGCACATTTCTTAAATTAAATTACTTGTCCAGTGCCCAGAGCATGTCCCATTTCATCTGAGACCCAAGCTGAGTTATTTGCTGTCCCTTCTCAGGTCTAAAAGTTTGAAGACTTTAGTTACCTCTATGCAGATCCTCTGCCACCAGAAATCAATGCAGAAGACACTGGATTTTTAGCTGTGTGAAGCAGAAATGACAGTAGCTACACACAGTGAGTAGTGTGCCCTTACTGGCTTTTCTGAGCAGAACCACGTCTGAAGCACCCCAAGAGATCACAGTTATGGGGAAGGGAAGCACCTCTCTCTTTCCAGCCTCCAGTCAAGCAAGGGTCTGCATGCCAAGAGTGTAACCCTTTGCTGCTTTTTATATTTTACTCATTATGTGGGACACTGTCAAGTCAATCCAATATCAAACCAGAGGTTTTGTAAATCAATGATGTATAAAGCCTGGCAGCAATAGAAAAATATCCACGACATTAAAAAAGTCTGGAGGAATCTTAATTTTAAAGATGCAGCATTGCTCTGTATTGTTTGTTCCTCGGCCATCACTGTATATTCATGTGTGAAAAAGAGGCAGGGAACCTGATGAGAAGGAGGCACAATCAATAAAAGTGAGATTGATCCACCCTTCCTTCAGTCTTTGAGTTATAGACAAAAATTAAATAGAATGAGGAGATGTGACTTTGTTTTGATAATCCCATGCCTTTTGACTAAAACTGAGATATTTCTTTTTTTTTTGTATAAAAATGAGATCACTAGTCTTTATGTTGTTATCACTTTTCTTGCAAATATTTTCTACTTCTAGTGCATTTTCAAAATTCAAAACAATTTTTGGCCTACAATTCTTTAGATTATTGAAGGCACTATTTGGAAAGGGAGGGAATTGATTAGAACTTCTATCTGGGGCTGATCAAGAAGGTCTGGAGGTCTTCCAGATGTGTTTGCTGTTTGGTCTTCATAATGTTCCTGTTAAGTGAATCCTGAAACAAATTGCAGGTCAAAGAAGTAGCATCCAATAAATCAAGGTATGTGATGCTGGGGCCAAACTTCATGGCTACACATGATAAATACTGAGTTAAAGTAACAACTCTCTTAAGAATCCATACTTGACTCTAGTGAGAACCTTAATGCACTTTAAAAGTGCTTGAAAGGAATTGGAGTTCAGCTGTCTCATAGACAGAGTTAATTGCACCCTTGGTTTAAAAAACCAAGACTTTTATGAACCCTTTCCCCTGACAGCTTCTTTCTAATTATAATTCTTCCATTCTACTTTTACCATCTCTTTGCTTCCATACCATTTTCCCAATCAAGTCGTGCTTCTTTTCCTCTTACCCACTTTTTCTCTGATCTCTATTGCCACCCTGAAGCTGCTCACTCTGCCTCTTTAGAGAGGCCCAGAACAAGCTGGATTTTTGTCTACTTTTGATCCCTTCAGGTGTATTATAATAGTTGAAAACACAATGTTAAAGTGGAAGGGTGGCCAACCAGAAAAGCTTCCATTTAATCAAAGCGTATGGAGAAACGAACTTGGCTAAATGCAGTGGTGACTGAACCTACTAGAGGCTAAAATACTTCTAGTAATTTTGCTTCTCAGGATACCTACTGCTTCCAAGGAGATGCACAAAGCTATCTGCAATTTTATTGAATCCCACAAGTTGATTATTTGGATGACACACAGGAAATTATCTGCATTTCCCAAACGTTGGGAGAGTTTATAGACAGAGTGGTAGTGCTTTATGCTGTTCTCCCCGTTCTTGTCTCTATAAACTGCCTCAGTGTTTATCCAGAAAATACAGACCTCTGTGGACAGTTCTTTGTTTGGGGTTTTAACACTCTTAAATAAACTCTTCCTATTAGTAGATCACAGTGACATTAGACTGCTGTACCATGTTTAATTGAAAGTGGCAAGCAAACACTGTACAACTGCTTCTAAAATGCCTGGGAGCTGTTTGAAAGCTTTAGCATGTTAGAGGGAAAAATGGCCTGGTTCTATCTCCCTTTTTGAGGGAGGGGAGTAGGTGTTGAGAGGGAGAGGAAATTAACCTTCCTGTGCTCCAGAACTGCTTTGTCTATGTGTCCTTAGCCTTTGGTATACTACTAATTTTTGGAGTGATTGAATTTCTATGGATACCCCTTCTGTAATGTGATTATCAAAACAACCAACTAATTTCTAACTGACAGTGGGTTTGGTCAGGTCCTATTTATTTTTAATTGGTTTTAGGAGGGTTTGGCTGTGCTAGTGCACTTGTTTCTGCTATAAAATAATGTACTATGTGTGAGAGAGACCAAGAGCCCAAGGTAATAGTCTTAGATGCTTAAACAAATTTAGGAAAGGGCATTCCCTATTCTCTGTACTGAGAACTAAATGGCAGCCTGGTGCCAGCAGTAAGAAGTGACATTTATAATATCTAACAGTTAGAAAACCTTCAGATAAGCTACCCTTGCATTTCCTGGTAGGAGTCCTTCTGGCAAGGAAGATCACCTTTAGTAGGTTAAGAAACTATTTTTTTTTCAGTCTTTAATATAAAGGAAGCATGACTTTTAAAGACTTTTAAAATGTATTTAAACACTTTATTTAGAATGTTGTTGGAGGATGCTTTTTCTAAATCTGTATTTTTTTTCACCAAGAAAAAAGCCTGCTGAATAGAATCATAGCCTACACAAATTCATTGATCTCTTTTTAAATCACATCTACTATTTTCAGGGTTTACCCTACAGTTGATTAAATCTATTAGAGAGCTACTCTTGGTTAGCTGCCTAAGTATTGTGGTTTTAGAATTTTGTGATGAGTCTGTAATTAATCCTGTGGTGCAGCTTTGGCAATTTTCCATGCATTATTCCAAATGGCAAAAGGTAGAAAGTTTACTGTGTGGAACCATGGCTATTTAAGCACTTAGCATCTTGATATTGCAGGACTTATAACATCATTTCATACAGAAATGATGGAGCTAAATATTCCTTTAGCCTTACTGATAGCAAATTGAATAACTTTTTTTCTGGGAGATAATTAGTTGATACCCCCAATGAAGTTGCAAGAAAAGACTATAATTGGACATTGTTCCCACCCAATACTGAGCACAAGTGGGTCTTTTTGTTCCAACAGCACATGCCTCTTCTCAATGTAAGGTTATTCATACTGTAGAACAGCTTTTAATTTCTATTTAATATGTGGTTTTCTGTGGCCTGTGTGTGCAAAGCACTACTTCACAGTCCAGAGGTGAAACCACAACTTCTGCACCACAAACCATTCTGGAACTGCAATGTATGACCTCAGAGGTCAGTAAGTGGAGGATAATAGCAATGGAAAGCAGAAGATGGAGGGAATCACTTATAAAGACAAAAGAGTAAAATAAATATCTAGAAGGATCTGGAGACTGTAGGCAATGAGACAGGAGAATAACTCTCTGGCATATTCCAAAGGGAGTATATTGGGTGTGTGTGGCCAGCTCTGGTGGTGGGGGGGGGGCTAAAGGGCTGGCTTCTGTGGGAAGCTGTGAGCCACTTCCCCCATGTCCAGGGCAGCCAATCCCAGCTGGACCTGTCACTGGCTGAGCCCATCTGTTGGGGTTGGTAGTGCCTCTCAGATAACATATTTAAGAAGAGGAAGAAGTTTGTTGCACAGCTGCAACTTCAGCTGCAGAGAGGAGTGAGAATGTGTGAGAGGAACAGCTTTGCAGACACTCAGGTCGGTGCAGAAGGAGAGGGAAGAGCTGCTCTGGACCTGGCGAAGACCATGGTGAGGCAGCTGTGCCCCTGCAGCTCCTGGAGGAGCAGACATCCACCAGCAGCCCTTGGAGGAGCCCACACTGGAGCAGGTGGGTGCCCAAAGGAGGCTGTGGCCCTGTAGGAAGCCTGTGCTGGATCAAGGTCCCTGTCCCAGTCTGTACCAAGGAAACCTCTGTCCAGCTGAGGAGGGCAGTGAGAGGTGGGCACCTGGTGTACAGCCAGGGTCAACCCACCACAGAGGGATTATCTGGAATGATTGCAGTCTAGCAAAGTTGTATCTACTGAAAAAACATATTCTATTGTTGAACTCTATTGTTCTTATAATTCTTCATTCATGTGAACTCTTCCACTGGCAGCAGATGGACTACTTCTTTGAAAAGATTTCTTTACATAGTATTCTATATAGGCCTCTTAGACTGCAAAATTCTCTGGCATGAAAAGAAAATGAGGTTCTAGTAGGGAAAATATTTAGTAATGATTTGGATGAAACCCTGAGTAATTAACTCTGGAGGATGGTCTTTCTGTGGAAGGCAGAAGTCTTTCATGGATCCCTTTCTTAAACTGTAGATCTGAGGTCAGGACTAAACTGAAGGGGTTGAAATTGTCCTAATAATGTAAAACCTCAGCCATGTTCTGACTCGGTATTATGACAAGAAATAATTGCATAATAATAATTTTCTCCCCCCTGCACTGGGGCTTCACTTGCCAAGGAAGTGTGAACCATGGGGGAAAAGCGTGCTCCAGCCAAGGTCTGGATCTGGACACAAAGGGCAGCAAGGGCCTGGCATGGGGCACAGTTCACACAGTCCATAATACTATCAGGAAGAAATAGAAACAGAGATATGCCTGATTCTCCTAATTAAATTACCCCGTGTTAGATATTTATGTTTCAATGAATGGTTTACTGACAGTGCAGTATTCTGACCTTGTGAAATAAGGAGTGATAATTCTTAACAATAAAAATCTTTTGAAGACTTTAAGGCTGTGTTCATTGAGGTTATTTTTTTCCTTCTTTTTTCCTCCCTCTTTTCACACCCCGATCCCGGATCCCCCCTTAGGGGGCAAGAATCAAACTTTTACTTTTCCTAGATTCACTTTGGAATAAATTCTTTAAAAAGGTAAGTTTTGTGAAAAGTAAAGAACAAAGACTACCTAGGTAACTGAGTTTTGGTTTATTTTGGGTTTTATAGATCAAATTTGAATGGGACACATGGTGTGTCTCATTCTGATTCTCTCAGTCATCTTGTCCACATCATTAAACTGTCCAAAGATTTGTTTTTATGTGCTATTGAAAAGCCATGGGTTTAAATACAGTTGTAGTTTTGTTTTGGGACTGGAAAGCATTACTGGAGCTATATTCAGAAACCTCTCTCTCTCTCTCTCTCTCTCTTCCTTTAGCCAGTACAATCATTGTCTGGGATTAATATTTTATGCATGAAATGTTTCGTGTACAGTAGTGACATAATAAGAAGAGGCATTGTATTAGTTTGTGCATGAAGAAGAATTGATGAACAGAAACAGGAAGTATGTAAGGACTTGCCTTAAGATGCCATTTTTATTAACACCTAAGTTCATCATTTTAAGGCAAACATAGTTCATGCTTTTTAGTTTTTTACTTTAAATTTGCCAGGCCCTGTCTAAAGAGGTAGCACCCCATTTATTTGTGTTCTTCATGCATATCTTGCACAGAAAATAGCCCATGTGGAAAGACAGCAAACAGATAGCTGCAGCTGTTGCCACTTATGCTCCACAGCACAATTTTAGAAATTAATGGTTTCTAATCCCAAAAATAATATAGATACAAAATGATGTTACATTCCAAACTGCCAGGCTGAAGTCCCTTGCTCTTATTTCATAAATATGTTTATAAGAGTCTGGATTAATCTCTCAACTGCAAGAAAAGCTTTAGAAATCAGTTGGGTTTTAAAGCTAAAGTTATTGACCTTTGGCAAATCATTGGTAGCCAGGGAAATACGCTGAGGTATCTCTTTGTTGAAATATTTAAGACAATTGTAAGGCATCAGAGCTATTGTTAGATAAAGCTCCTTCTGGTCTTGCCATCTACTTCACTGGCTGAAGATAAATGCAAATGCTTTTGGCACTTTTGGGCTATTGTTAAAGTGCAGGAATAAAACATGCTTGTCTGACAATTGCAGGTTATTAAAGACTATTATATTGGTAATCCCTGGGAAATAGAGGTAAATCTCTCTTCAGTAGCAACAACAGAATAACTTTTGTCTAAGATTTTGATTATTATTATTACTTTGCGGTTTAGTAAAACAATCTGCAAATTGTTCCTGACCTCAGATTTTCAAAAATCATGAGTCAAATCTCTTTACTACCAAGACATGAAGCAAAATATTGTCCTACCTGTTTTCAAAGGCTGTATTTTCAAACTCCTTTTTCCAACTGGAGAGTTTGTGCTTTCTGAAAAGTAATAGCAGCCTTATTAGCATGAGCTGTACTATAAGGAAAGTACCTAAAAATATCAATATAATGATAGAATCATGAGAATAGGATATTACTACATAAATATTTTATTTTAATAGATTCTAAAATTCATCTCAAATGGATAAAGCTCTTGACAACAAATGTATAAGTTAAGGGAGAAAAAAAACAATACATGACAACTTTTTTCAGCACTTCTGATCTCCCTCACTTCTAGGTGAAAATGAAGAGACATGTTTTGTGCATGGTGTTTTTGAAAATCAGAATGCTCTTCATATCTTACCTTATTATCAAAGCAGGGTGACAGTGACGATGTATTGACAAATAAGATGCCTTCTATTCCATCCTTCTCTTCATGCTACATTAGTTTTACTCTCATCAGTAAATGTGTTATTAAAATAAGTGATATCCAAGATGACAGAGAAAGAGCTACTGTAGGGAGCTTGACGTTGCCAGGGTCATACCAGTCCACTTGTTATTGAAGACATATATCCATCTTCCCGGTTTTACCTCTTTAGAGTCTTTTTTGTTGTTGTTGTTAACCTTTAAAAGTAAACAGGTTACTTATTCTATGTGCAGAAAGTTTGGCTAAGCTTTTATTTCCTCAGCTGTCTTTTCTCTCTCATTACAGCTGCTGGCCATTGGCACTATAAGTACTGAGTAACCCTTTTTCCCCCCAACCCCATAGTACTCAGCAGTACCCAACATCTTGCTCTGTACCATCCTGGGAACTGGGAAGGAGAGAATAAAGATGTGTGAGAAAACATCCTGGAGTTTGAGACATAGTGCTGCAGTAAGGGATATTGCCCTGCAGGCAGCAAAGCACACAGAATTGTCTCATTCATTTAATATATGACTTGGAAAAGGCTTGGGCTTCTGCTGCTTGTGATCCTCCTTGGATCACATGAGGGAGTTACATGGAGCAGTCAGAGCAATGGGGCTTCAAACTTGCTTCAATTTTCAGACAAAAGACAAAAAAATAATGGGAACATGAGGGAAACATTACATGCTCCATTCACTTTGGATCTTGACATGATTATTCAGTTTTTTGTGGCAAGTTAGGGGATTGTTGTCTCCCAACTCAGGCTATGCAACACATGGAGTTTAAACATGTCCCATGTAATCTGGACATAGCAGCATGGAGGGCTGAGAGGACTCATGCAACCTGTCTTGAGGTCTGTCAGTATGCTCCTGCAATCTGTGATGCATTTCAAAATTGGGAAATGCTTAAAGCCCATGGATATTTTTTTAGGTTTAGGGTGTTTTTAATAAAGCACTTTGTGACCAAGAGCAGATGCAAATGGTATTTGTGAAGGAGATAGATAGACTTCCAAGACAAACCTTCAGTCTAAACACATTGAAGGGTCTCAAGCATTATGCTATCCTATCAAAACAGATGTGAGAGAAACTTTAGAAAATAACCAGATTCCTAGGCTGTAATGAAATTCATTATATAGGCTCTTACATGCAGGTGAACCAAGATCTCAGATAACAGAAGGAGTAGAGTCAGGTTTTTGTTCTAACTGGCTGGGACAAATTTAGTATAATCTTAAGAAGCTTGGCCAGTTTGCCAGGGAAAATACAAGGCTGCATAATATAAGATTTTTGAACACACCAAGCTGGAAAATTAAAAAATACGTAGCAAACATCATAATGGTCCTAAGAAAAGGTGATGAAAGCAAAATCAGTTGTATCTACAATACAGAGCTGAAGTGCAAGAAGGAAAGCCAGAAGGCTGGGAAGTATAGTAACGAGATGGGGAGTGTGTGAAACAACAGAAGAATGGAGAACTGAATTGCAGAGTACAAAAAAAAATCAATCCATGACTACGACGAAGTTCCTGGAAAAGAAATAATAGATTAGTATCAGGTAAAGATCAGTTGAAGGGATGTAAATGATGTATGGGTGAGCAGAGCAGGAAGTTATAGCAGAACACAGAATTTGCCTCAGAGAAGGGTGGAGAAAAGCCCAAACGGTGGCTGGGATGCAGGCATGAAATGGTCCCACTACATTCACTCGACATAGCGACAGAAGGTTTTTACAGATCGTCATCTCGTCTCTCACTTAGTGTAGCTCTAGTGTTCAGCTCTGGGAGGGACTTGGGAAATTTGTCCTAGTGATGCTCTTATCAGTGTTGCCTCCTCCTTGCAGAGCTTCTATTTGCCTGCTATTTATTTGTTCGTCTTTCAGCCTGATGAAAATGAATCGCATGAAGGTGTGACTCGTCAGAGCTAATGCAGGTTCTTAGAAGCCACATCTCAACACACCACCAGACTGAGGCTCAGCACTGATTTCTGCTGCTGTCCTTGGCTTTGTCCATCGTGTGTTTTGCAGTTTGGATTGTTTTATGAGCAAGACAGTTGCTTTACAACTTAATAACACGGACATACCTTGACAGGGAGCTGTCAGGGCCTTTTAAGTATTATTCAAACCTCACCTGAAGAAATATTTGAAATAATTTCATATTATAATCAGCGTACACTTCATGCACTAATTGGTGATCTTGCATCAGTTAATCTGAAAATACTTTTTTTAACTTGTGTTTCACCTGGAGGTCACTTTATTTGCCCAGATTTTGCCTTACCTTTTCACAGATTTTTGTGACCGGGCAATAGCTTTTGGTAACTCTCAGAAATGTTTTATGTCATTCTCTCACAGAATATCCATCAGGTGGAGAGAGGAGGATTGTTGCTGTGATAATTCCAAATTCTTAAAGAATATAAGTCTAGGAGGAACTGTTGTGACTTAGTCAGCATCCTACTGGTTATCCATAGCATGAGTTGGGGACCTTATTGGATGATTCGTGAGACAAAGAATATCCTTCAGCAAATCTGGTTAAACTTGTTTTGAGGATTATCATGATGAGACTTTGCCATGAAGCAGGATGCTTCAATATTTAATTGCTTTCAAAATTTGTGTCTTATTTGTCTTTCACATTTATCAGTGTAGATACATATTCTGCTTGGCATCTGATACCATTTTTTGTCTTCTGATTTAGGCTTCTTTTATGATCAGAAGAAGTCTTTTTCCTTTATGCATACCTATAATTTGACTGAAGTCCTCTATTATCCTTCTCCTTGCTAAACTCGGTACTCATATCTTTCAGCTCTGGCAGTAACACAGGATTCTTTTTTCCAGCCTTTTAAACTACCAACTTTTTACATTCTGGCCTCCAATACATGCCATCAGAACTATCTCTTGTATATTTTAAGTAGGTATTTAGTTAATTTAAAATTATTCTTTCTGTTAGTGTAAGGAACTTTGGAAGTTTTACTAGCAACTTTTTATTTGTTTGTTTTTGTTTTGATATAGTTTTTTTTTTTCAACTTTGAGGAACTGGTCAAGGAAAAAATTAAAGTTATCACAGAGAATTGTTTTCCTTTTTAGAAAAGGAAAACCAGGCTTGTGGATAATATATAATCAGCTACAGGAAGTTGTATGCCTTCTGCATGTGGCAACAATGCTTAATCTTTTGCAGAGAAAGAAAATACAATTAGAGAGTAATTAAACAACATGAGTTTTTACCTCAGATGTCTGTGCTCTTCACAGTTGTAAAAGAATGCTGTTCCAGTGTAAGGTTTTGCACCTTCCCCTGGCATCTAGGAGCCTCTGGCAGATTAACTGAACCTGATTTAGGAAGAAAACCTTTATTTTATTTGTGGGAGTAAATGTTTTAGTGACTGCAGGAGCTGTTGTTGACAACAGTATCCAAAAGAGCTCTCAGGCTTTGACTGGAGTGTACAGATCAATAAAACCTAGATTATGTCATAATGGCATAGAGAGCATTTATTATTTCTTCTACAAAATCCTTTTGGAACCAAAGCAATGAAGTTTTTATTGAAAGAGGAACCACTGATGCTGTCTATGGTGTTGATTTTGCATATATAGTGTTTTAAAGAAGAAACTTGTCCCATGTCTTGGTGAGAGTGTTGCTGAAGTATGTTGTCTTGTGATAAAATCAACTATTTTGGCAATGAAGGCAAAGGTGTAGTCTTTTATATCTTCCTAATTGCTAGAAAGCGAGGAGGTGAAGAAGGATGTGGAATCCCTGGATTTCAGTCCAAATTGCTTCCCAGTCATCAGAAATGCAGAAAATATATTTTCTCCTCTTGCAGAGGCAGCTATCTGTTACAATTTTTAATTTTCCTTTTTCATGTTACTGTTGATGTCTTTAAATAAAAAATCCATCTTCCCCAGGCCCATATACTTCACTTTCTGTAGTGGCATTAGTGTTATGTGAGAAACTGTACAGTCCCATTGAACTACAACTGCCAAATACACAACTCCAGTCCTACTGTTATCTTCCTGTTGTCCTACCAGACATATTACAGCTCATGGAGAGCCTTAAACCTAGTGGGATTGTTAATTTCCCTACAACAACCTTTTAATGCCCAGAATTATATCCTCTGCCTGTGATGCTAAATAATAGCATAAGGAATTTGGGCAAGGAAACTTGTTCTCAATTAAATTGGAAGGGGGCATATCACATGAAAGAAAAGGAAGAAGAGGCCCTTGAAGTATGTCACTGAGTTCCTTAGAGTTGATCTGACAGTCAGAGTCTGTTGATCTAAAACTCACCCTTTTCCATACTGTGGAGGATGACAGATGTTCAGAGGGACCTAACATGATTAGCTTTTTTGCTCTGGGAGGCAGAAGATGTTGTGATTTACTTATATTGCTGATTCAGTGTGCTTTGTTCAGAAGTTTGTAGCAAATGCTGCAGTTGCTTTTCTGAGCTAATGCCTGAATTTTATGTGCCTTTTCTCACATCCCCCCCACAGTAGCAGTGGTTTATTTTGGCTGAGTCTGAAGGTTTCACACCTCTGCTCCAAGGCTATGCCTCCAGATCATATTGCTACCATTGGGATTGCTTTTTTCACTGTCATTCATCTGTACTTCAGACAGTCATCTAGGACTGGCCTTGTACTTAAAAAAGCTCTGACTTCTTGTTATTTTCTATAATGATGCACAAGGTAGAGAACTTTATGGAGGCAGTAGAAATATAAATATCTTACCAATACAGGGCAGTTAGGTCTTTTGGTTCCATAGTAATTGTCTGAGGAGCAACTTGAATTTCAAGTAGGTTTTGTATTTCATTGTGAATATTTCACATTCTTCTAAGAGACAGCCAGAATCCATAAAGGTCATGTACTGTTGCTGATTCTGTGTCATTTGTCACAAAACAGCCAGCTGCTAAGATCCCCCTATGACCAGCATTACCTGGCAGCTCAGATAGTTTTGGGAGAGCCATGTAAAAAGCAAAGGAGGATCAAGACAGAGACGACACTGATGCTGGCAGAGTGTCAAAAGGCCTGTTCAGAGACATCACCATTGTCTCTGCTCTCCACAGCACCAGTCTGCAGCTCATACAAAGGTAACCATTGCCTGATAGGAAAACTCTTGTGCCACAGGTCTGCAGCCTGGATACCCCTACTCCATTAACTTCCCTATCTCCAACCATCTATTAAGCTAGAACCTCTACTTTCCTTCGTCGCCTGTGTAAATTTACTTCTTTCCTCTGCTGGAAATGTTTTTAAGTCTGAAACTGTAAAAAAGAAAAATAATCATCATACTCAACAACTTACAAAAAGATGAAAACACTCAAGAAATGATGGAAAAATAAAAATAAATTGAAACAAATAGAGTAAGCTCTTCTTAAGGTAGAATATACTGCCAGAAATGCTCTCGACACAGTAATTCCTGTATATGTTGCACTAAGAAGATGCTCTTTACCTTGGAGGCAACATAAATTCAGTGTGTTAATACACAGGCTGCCAAGGCTAACGCTGCTTTTATTTAAATATTGTCCTGAGCACAGCATACAGCCACTGTACGTTAACAGCATGTAAATCATTGCTGTGCCATAGCTGCCTCAACCTATTTCTTACATTTCTTTTCTAACATTGTCAAACTTTTGTTTCATTTCTCCTCTTCTCTTGAATAAATGCTGTTTCCAGTGCACAGCTCCAAGCTACCTCTTTATTGCCAGTTCCAGACCTATGGTACCTGGAGTTAATCACCCTTCAGCTACATATTGTTAACTGTGATGTGCCTGCTACCTATAAAGAAAAAAAAAGGTCCTTTTTTATACTAGAAAATAAGATATATTCTACCGAATTGCTGGAGTAGAGGGAAGCCTTTGTTGAAAGAATGGGACTACAGCTATTTTTATTAGTATTATAAAGAAATCCGTGCTCCATTGAGAGCACATGCTGCAATGTTAAATTGTGGGGAATGAAACATTTCCTGTGCTATCAAGACATTATTTGCAGCTTGTTTAATGAACTCAATTTCATTTTTATCTCTACTTTGTATTTAGATAAAGAAACAAATAAAGGAACAAAAATAGGAGATTTCTCTGGCAACATTTTTTGGAAAGGGGAAAAATGATATAGCAGTCTCGACCACAGATATCTTGGTCACGTTGTCAGGATGGACAGCACAGTCTGTCATTCATTGCCCATGGCAGTGAATTGGGACACGAGCTGTTGATATGACACTAAGCAGAGAATTACATTTTTCTGCACTGTATGGAAAACATAGATGTATTCTTGTTCTCTGTGCCTCTGAACAGGAGAACAATGCTGATAGGAGCCCACCACTTTAAATCGTTGTTGGCTATTCAAAGCATTGACAATAGAAGGCAGTTGTGAACTGGCAAAAAAAAAAAAAAAAAAAAAAAAGAAAAAAATCCTACCGGACATGACAGGAAACCATTTGGCATGCGGTGAACAGAAAGCAGGCTGGTTTTATTCAAACGATGGCTGAATTCCTAAGGAGTTGTCAAGTTTGCTTTGGGGCTTGGAGTGTTTAGGGTGTCCTATTCTCTTTCCCCCGAGTTTGATTTCAGTTCTTTGGATACCAGAGAAATAAACTGAAAACTCTGAGTTATATTTAGAAAAACAATAATTGCTTAGTGTTATCCTTCAAAGAGACAGAAACTTCTAACAAAGGTCCTGCCTCTGCATTGGGAATGGACATCTAGAGATATGTGTGGAGAGGGAGACCTGGTTTGTTTGGTTTTTATTTCCATGTTTCAAGTAAACCCCATAAAAGAGTTAACACCTGAGATTCTCTTAAAAGGGTATGTAACCTCCAGGTATGGAAAGAGATGATGATACCCTCCAGTTCAGAAAATAAGTGAAGTTTTTCTGTGTATACAGTGGTAAAGTGAATTTTCAAAGTACTGTTATGTCTATTTAGAAACAATCATCTGGAAACTTTAAAACCCTGGTATATTTACCTTCCACTCTCTTTCTTTGGACCATATAGGAGGATGCTCTACCTCTTTATTTAAGCCTTAGGTTCTTCAATCTGCTGTTATTTATTTATTTACTTATGTTCCCATTAGCCTTTTGACTATTTTCCCTCTCACCACCACTTGTCCAGTGGAGAAACCTGGTGGGGAGCTCAGGCATGTCAGAGCAAGCTTTGTATTAGTGTGGTTGCTGGCTGCAGCGAGGCTCAGCATGACCAAGTATTTATCTGTGGTTTTGTTGCTGTAATTCCACAAGTCCTGTAATATTCCATGACCTTAGGAGATGAGGAAGAAAACTGCAAAGACTACAGCGAGGAAAAAATCCCCTTCTGATTTTAGAGATGGGCGGGGGAAGAACCAGATCTTGTGATCCTTTGGCTGCTGTTCTCTAGAGGCATCTTAGGTGGTATGGGACATTCCATTTGGCATTCAGTAGACTGGAGCTGTTGGAAGTAGCCTCCAGTTTGATATCTAGGACTGTGGGCAGATAACCACAAAGTGGCACCCTTCCACAGAGATTTATCACAGTCAGGGAAATGAGGTTTGACATGCTGTAAGTGGCCATCTCTCTTTTCACACTTAGTAATTTTTGTGCTGCACATAGGTTTAACTTAAAGACATATCCACTGCCTGTGCCAAAATTAGGGTGAAACAATATGAGGTACTTAATTTTGTTTTTGGAGGGATTATTCACTTGGGAGTCCTGAGGCAGAACCTGTGGCCTCATGAGGGCCATGTGTGGTGAGGGTTCCCTTTCCTCAGAGGCAGTAAGTCTTTTTTCTCCCTTTTTTCTCCCTTCTACCTGAATTCTTGAGACAGTGCCTGGTGATTTTATCACCCTGCCCTCATGCAACCACACTTCCCCAAACCTAGGAGCTAAGTTTGGGTCTAGATACTTTGGTCCCGTGGCAACAGAGGAACTGCTTTGCTGACTTTTGTGCAGTAGAAAACTTGTGTGGGAAGTTGGGATGGGTGGCTGGGGATGCATTTTCTTGGAGAGAGGGAGTCAAAGCAAATATTTGTTAGTGTCGTTAAGAGGGCCGAGTGACCCTATGCTTTTGGGATATGGAGGAGCTCTCTGTGTTGTTCTGCCTGCACAGACAGTGCATGTCTTCCCAGCAGTGATTTACTGAAAACTGGGGGGCAGACAGCGAGGAAGACAGATTATTCTACAGTTGTTAAAAATCTGGCAAAAGAAAAAGGAACTTCTAGAGATATCTCTGTAAAAGCAAATAATGTGATCTTAAACAAAGCAAAGCTAGTATCTATTAAACCTGTCCTGTAAAGTCTGCCCTTGCAATGCAGCTGTGTTGCTCAGCTTCTGGTCTGTATTATCCAGAAAGCTCCCAGAAAACATTTTGTCCTCAGAGAATGAAACATGCACATTTTCATTTCCTGCACTTCTAACAAAAAAATTACTTTCTGGTCTTTGAGGGTGCAGGAGTTCTAGTCTTCATTTGCAAGGGAGAAGCAGAGCTCACTGTCACATTTTTATCCACCCTTTCCTGGGTCACTGCTGGTAGCAGAGCTATGATGTGCTCAGTCTGTTGCATCTGTACTCCTGATGGCATTGAGAAGCTTTCAGCTGTTGATATCTTGTACTGTCATACCAAGAATGAAACAGATCTTGAGATTTGGAACTGGGGAGGAGGGTCCTTTTTGAGGATGAGATTGGCAGATCTCTTGCACATTTATTTTTCTTACTGTGATGTGGTCCTTCATGTGTCAATCCTCTAAAAGGTGTGGTGAAATCAGTTGAAGTAGGGATTTCTCTGGGATGGACCAGTGAGATTCATATTTTCAGTGTTCATCAGTATTGTCACAGTCATGATGCAACTTCAGACAATTTTTGTATTTCTACAGCTGCAGTGGGAATGCTTTGGAAAACTTGAAAGTTGTTGCAAGACATGGAAGCTCTGTACTGTGCTGCTGTTCCCCTATCTAGAGGTTCTTGAGTTTCATGGCAGTGTTAGGGAAAGAAGGAACAAGCTAGAGAGAATAGTCCCATACACACAGGTGGAAGAAGTGTCTTAAATACTTTGAGTGTGAGTGTACTTTCAGTCCTGGGGAAATGCTGAAAAAGGTTTTAATATAGAAATACAGATTATTTTCCTTGACTGGGAAAAGCCCCCAAATTCTGAACAGTACTCCAAATATATTTATTTGAGCAAAATGTATGAAATGTGGAAAAGGATTCTGAGAAGCCTCTTCCGGACATTACTCCTAGATATCAGTGTATCACTCATTGCCCAGGTAGCATGGGATTTGAGACACTTAGGGTACTTCTACAACTCCTTGTAAGTGGCATACATGTTAAATGACTGGAGGTGATATCCTCCCTCAAGTTTGAATCAAGTCCAAATACTCCCCTGCTAATGGAAGCAGCAGTTGGACGGGCAAATTAGGAAGTCACAGCATCTGAATTTAGGAAGATTAATTTATTGCTTCTCTTTTTACGATAATGGTAAGCAGACTAGGACAGAAATGACAAAAATACTTTTTGAAAGAAGATATCAAAAGATATTTTTCTGATCCTCTGAAAGGGAAGGAAAGGGAAAGAGAAGGAAATAAAATAATATTTTTGGTGGAATTCTTTTCCAGGGCAGACTATTTATTAGAAATGTTTCATGTTTCATATTCAATAGCTTTGTGAATACTCCTGTAAACATAATTGTAGCTGGTTGTGTCAATTTGTTGTGTTACTTGTAGGGAGGAGTGTGGGAGTAGGGTAAACATCTTGAAAATTAAATCATATCTTTTATTCAAATATATTTTGAAATGGGGACATTGGTAACAATGGCCATATTCAATTACTTTCATAAATTTGGGAATAATCCAAATTGGTTAGAAATTTTGACTGCTTCCTTGACTTCTTCACAACTGCACTATAGGCACTGAGTAGAATTTACCAGTTCTTGTCAGTCCTTGGAACAGCTCCTGTAATGAAGGGGATATAGCCAGAGATAACAGTGAAAAGTTATAATACTTTGAAATCTGTTCAGCGGGGCTTTGTTCTTTGCTTTGGTGGGGACTGGAGGAAGCAAATCCGTGTTTAGGTTTTTTTTTTTAATGCAGTCTAATTGTGCTGTGGTATTAAGACAGTACATCTTTAAATTTTCATATGAAAGTATGAGCTTTGGTATGACAGAATATCAAAGTGAAAATTAATGTCCGCCACTTGTATATTGCCTAGACGTTACTTTAGAGAGAAAACAACAGGAGCGAGACGAAGCCATACATATGTTAAATTCACATCAGTAATAAAGATTAAGTAGAAGTTAATAGCATCCCAGTCATGCTTGTGGAGGTAATCTCCTTTCTGAAAATTCAAAATTAGATTTGGAGGATCGAAGCAAACAGGGGGTGAGACTTTGGCGTAATATTTTAATCAAATTGTCATGAATGAGTGGATACAATTAAGAATTCTGTCAGTCACAGTGCTGAGCCCCTTTTGTTAGTCAGCTGTTGTGAGGGATGCACTAGGGCATCGTGGGTAGAGATTAAACTTGACCTTTCCCAGGATCTTCATTTTTGACCCTCTGGCTAGGCTTTGCTTGTCAGATGGCTATTTTTAAAACTATTTATTTAATTATTTATTTTAAAGAGATGGTAGTAAGAGTTGGGGACACACAAAGATGGTCCCTCTGTTTCGGCTGGGTTTTTTTTCCCCCTTTTGCTAAATGCAGCAGACAAGGCTCAATAACAGCTCCCCGTCAGCTGCAAAGTGCCCATCCAAGCCTCTTTCCTTCATTACTCCTCTGATGTGTACTGTATGTCATTCCTTGGACAAATTTGCAGCTGAAGAGTTTCTGCCAAAGGCAATACAACTTAACGTGCAGAGAAATGTTTTCTATTCAATAAGATGTGCTCTAACATTGCTCCAGCAGGGTTGCTTGGCTTTTCAAGTCCTTTAGATAACTTGGGCTTCTCTCTAGAAATTTTAACTATATTTCTCAGGGGGATTTCTAAGAGTGCTTTTGGACAATCTTCTGTTAGCAATAAATTTTTTTCTGTGCACAGTCCTCTTGCGATTAAGGCAGATTTAACACTGAGATTAAAAATCAAATACTTTTTCTTTCTTTTCCAGTTAAATCAAATAATATATATTTTAATTGCTGTTTATGTAAAAGTATATTCAGTATGCTGAGGAATGGACCTTTATGCAGTGATTCAAAATGGAAATATACTTTATTGGGAGAGTTTCTGTGAATTCATATTCTGTAGGACCAGACTAATAGGTGTTTGTCTAGTGGCCTATTGTAACAATTTGTTTTATGGAATGATTTTTGGCTCCAACTGAGACCTGACTCTGCTGCATTAGTCATTTTAGGCATACCATCAGAGACAGTTTCTCTTCTCTGCTTTGGGATTTCTGCAACTGTAAGTCTTTAGCTGTGGAAGCACCAACCCCAAAACTTGCCTGAGAAGAGACTGTTTCAAGCAAGCAAGCAAACAAACAAGCAAAACCCCCAACATCAAATCAATAAAAATGTGTATTCTGAATTTAGTCTGATTAGCCCCCTTGTTGTTGAAAACCTCTATCATAATGTGACTTGGAAAAGATAAAATGAGTGATTGAAAAGTCTCATTTAGTGTCTCTTCCCAGTGGTTTTAACAGTGTTCAAACATTGAAATAGTCTGTATCTGCTGTTGGAAAAACTGGGAAAAGAAAATAAAAATCATGTTATTTCAACACCATGAATGTCTCCCCAAGGCATTAAAGTACATAAACACAACTACAAGAAATGCAAATATTAGAACCAGGGCTCACCACTCATTTATAAATGAAGATAAATCAGTTGTATGCAATAAACCGAGATTAACTTGATGCCTGAAGCGTGTTCTCTATTAGAGGTTTCCACATGCTCACACATAGGTGGGTTGTCATTTTTTCTTTTATTTTCTTCTTTTTCTGTTAAATAAAAAATGAATTTATTATTTTAAGCTGATCCCAGATGATTCTTTTATTTTCTATCTTCTTTTTTCTTTTCCTTCCCTACATTTTTATACAGAGTGTTTAGTAAATAAAGAAGTGCTTTCGACATTGGGTGACAGTATGTAATCTACATTCCCTCTGTTCGTTTTACCTTTTGTTGCAGAAAGAATAAAGTCTGGGAAACTTGTGCTAGTACATCAGTTTCTTTGCACTCCTCTGTACTGTAAGACCTAATTATATTTTAACACTGCATTTTCTACATTTGCCTGGAGAATTATTTCAAATAAACTGACAGACCTATTGTGTTGCGACATCATAGCAACTATTTTTTGTTGTTGTTTCGGGTCTTTCTTTGTCCCTTTGTTGTCGGGTCTTTTTGAGAGTTGTTTTTTAAAAAGGGAAACAACCAAAACCACAGAAAACAAGCCCTTCTGTGAATTCAGCAATAGCACAAGAAATTGCATTAACAACATTTAAGCAAAGTGTTGAAAACATACCGAAATAAACGCTAGAGCACTTCAGGGGTTGATAGGAATATGCATCAAAATGCTTGGCATTTAATTTTTTTTTTCTTTCTTCGGGAATTTAGCCAGTGAAATATAGCTGCCAGTGTCTCAGGCCTGCGTGTGTTCTTCTGCAATATGCTCTCGATCAATCAGATTTGCATAACTAAACTGTCGGCAAGCCCGCTCGGCTGCCCAGGTGCAGGGCCATTTGCATATAGAACAGTGAGGAGGTCCCAAGAGTCACTTCAGACTCCAGTGACTGCTGAGCCCGCAGTCCACACCGCACTGGAAATGAAATTGGAATGACAAAAAAATGGTTGTGCTAGTCTGCAAGGGTGAAATATGCACTTGTGTTTCAAAGGTTATGTAGAGATCACAAGACAGCATTCAGGCACGAGATTATGCACGAGCCTCCAGGAAAGTAAATGCTGTTGTATGTGTTTTGTTTCCCTTCCCCCAGCCACGATGATACATATTTATTTATTTTTATATATATACGTGTGATTAGATGTATATGTATACACAAAACTGTTTATTTTTTCCTTTAAAGTTGTGTACCACATTTCACACATTCTGCAATGCTTAGGTATGGAGGAGGCAAAGAGTACGAGTGTGTTTTAACTATATAGTTCATTCCAATTAAATCTCCTGGGGGACAAAATATATATGAGACCTTTCCCTTGAGTTTATTTCTCTCTGGAATGTACATCCACTTCCTCAACATGTTTGCCCAGAAGTGTATCTTCTGCTTCTTGGACTATTTATTACTCAATTAGAAGAGCTAAATGTTGAATAATTACCATAGTATCGACAC
This sequence comes from Dicaeum eximium, assembly GCA_013396995.1. Lineage (NCBI taxonomy): Eukaryota > Metazoa > Chordata > Aves > Passeriformes > Dicaeidae > Dicaeum > Dicaeum eximium. The sequence continues at coordinate 507,606 of VWZP01002662.1, forward strand.
AGCTGGAAATAGATTTTTTTTAAAAAATGGATTATAATAGTGATTACTGAAAGCTCTTTATCTGAGGCTTTCATAGGTACAGTTCTCCCCATTTTACATGCAGGAAACGGAAATGCAGAGCACTGAAGTGATTTTCCTCTAGGAAGACAGTGATCTGTTGGCACTCTGAAAGGAACGGATTTAGTGGCACTGTGAGAGATCTGGCATGAGATTCTGTTCTAGCCATTAAGAAAGGTGGCCTCCCCTTGCCCTTATCTCATCTCAGTAAGCACTGAAAGCAAAGGATACCCTTCTTAGCTGTAGCCTCAGATGCTGTTTTACCAAGGCAGTTTTTGGGGTTTAGTGGTGCCATGTGGGGCTGGAGCCAACTGCACCTCCTCCTCACAGCAGAACACATCCCAGCCCTGCCAAAGAAGGAACACTGCAGATTTGGCCCCTGCTGTACACAGTGTTTTGGTGGGGGAGGGCAGGAGACAAGGTGTCCCTCCTGGTTTGAATGTCAGTTGTTGTCAAGTTGGCATCCTGAGCTGTTTCCATGACAACAGCTTTTTGTGCTGGGGGACAAGGTCATGCACCTGTGATCTCGATGAAAAGGACAATGAGAGAATGTACATTATTTAAAGCTTTTATCTTCCAGTATGTGTTTGAGTATAACCTTGAAATTGCATGACTAAAGGGCAAAATATATTTCTATGCATAGGAGTGAGGCAAACTAAATTGGGTAGAAAGAGGTGTGAGGAAAATTGGGGGCATTTTATAGCATGGACACTTCTCTAACTTTTCATGGATGGGTCCAGCTGTCTCATCAACTTCCCATCCTGTATATCAGCAAAAGTTTCCCTAGAGTGAAAGGAGTCCATCATTCTTGTGAGACTGAAAAGAAGAGCAGACAATAGGCTTTCACTTGGTATTTTCATAAAAGAGGCTTGGATTAAGTTAGCCATTATGATTCTGCTTTGGTTGCCCACCACAGCTCCTGTTGTGTGAAGCTTTGGTTGAACACTGAATGAAAAAATTGTTGTTGACCCAAAGAGCTTCCAGTCAGAGTTATTATGTGTCACTCTGCGCCTTCATTTGTTAAGAATGGTTAAATACTTCCAAAGCTTCACTTAAGGCTTCAGTTAGATGAGACCTGCTGGAAATAAATATAAATAGTATTTTACAAAAATCAAGCTGGTTACTCCTTATATTTTCCAAACAGAAAAGGAAATTTTGCAAGACAGATTTAACACCAACCAGAGGTAGTTGGATTTTTTGGTAAGAGATTTTTATTCTGTCACTGTTCTTGGTGTTGTCAACTTAGTACAAGCAAAATGAGTTTGGCTAGTTACAATTTTCCTCCTTCCAGAAATCCTGGAAAACATTGTTTAAGTATTTTCTCTCATGAGGAAAGAGATATATGGGTGGTTTATTGTGAATGAAAAAGAAATCAGAAAGAAAATTCCGTCATAGTATACTAAATAATGAAATCAAATGAACTAACCCAAAATGAGGAAAAAATGAAAACCTCAACTAACTGAAATGGAAACACAAATTATATTATTACCAGTCATAAAATATGTTTGTATTTTTATATGTGTGTATATTCTATACAGGTAAATCAACATGTTGACATTTTTACTTCAAATACTTGCATTTTTTTGTCTGTGAGGGTCATCTCCTGCAAACATATTGAAGGAAAACCCATAGACCATCCCAAAAAAGCAGGTGGTGCAATGAGAACAATTGAACAAATTTTTCTTTGGCTATTAAATCATAAACTTCAGAGATGATTTCAATTAGAATTTTCACAGCTCATAAAAATCAAGCATTTCTTTAAAATCAAAGTATTCAGGGTGGCTTTCAAATTTTTGCTGTTATAGAGATGAAAAGGACTGCACCAGGGGAGTAGAAATAAAACATCACAGAATGAGAACAGTAGATAGTCTGAGGAATGGTTACAATTGTTAGAAAAGGCCATACAGGTTAGGTGGTGGAAGCAGGGATGACTGCAGCCCAGATCTATCTTTCCTTCCTTTGTGTTCTTGGAGGGCAAGCAATCCCTTCACTGCTATCCCAATGGATGACAGAGATTTCCTGCCATTACTTCCCCTTGTAGTGACTGCCTTTTGCCCAGTATGGAACTGCTGGAATCCAGGGGGTGTCAGGAGCAGGTCTGTGAGGCTGACATGAGAAATGTGTGTGTAGGGATGCATAGAGCATCACACTGATCCCCATTCACCAGGGCTATGAGGTGTGTCCTGGAGGACAAACCAACCTCTGCCAGGCTAAAAAAAGGACAAGCAGAGGTCTCCCAGTGCTTGCACCAGCACAGTGATGACTCCAGGCTTTGGTAGTTACAATTTAAACTCTCCTGCCCTCCCTTGATATGCAAGAGGAGACACTCAGTGCCTCCCTCCCTCCCTCCCAGCTTGGTGTAGGTCAGCATCTGTGCTTTGTGCCACTGGGCTGGGGCATAGCTGAGCAGGGAAAACCACACACAGCCACTGTTACTGGTGATGTATGAGGGAGAGAGAGATCACTGTCACAGTATATCTGCTATTTTCAATTTAATTAGTAGTCAGAACTTCATTTGTCAACTTAATCATTGCAGGCAGACACTGCAGAGGTGGGAAGTAGGGGAAAAAAATTCAAGAAAACAAACAAAAGAAGGCCCATTTGTGGCTCTCCACATATTTTATTTGTTTCTTAGCTCAGATTATTTCAATATTTCATATATGCCAAAGCTTAGATTAAAAAAAAATGATAAATGTGTGGAGTCTTGTCATTAAGTATTGGTTGCAGAGGAACTGGCTTTGTAAAGTTCTTTCAGTAAAATTGTGCTGCAGCCTGCAAAACTACTCAGCTTTTCAGCATTTCCAGTTTCTTTGTGTGTTAAGTAGATGAACATTTGTTCTTGTTTCAGCTGAGGGAAACAGTAGATTTTGTCAATTGGATGCTGCTAGCTATGGCCAAACTGAAGGAAATTTTGCACAAAATAAGGAGACTCCATCTGGTTCATACAAGTCTGTCATGGATGTAGGTGTTTGGGACTCTGTCTCTGGATGGTGTTGCTCTCATCTAATTCAGTGGTAGTAAATGGTGGTAGTGGTGGTGTCAGACTGATGCTGGGAAGTCCCAGTAGACCCTATAGAGTATATGACCTGAATAGATTGCACAAACACAAAGGCCAGGGAAGGAGTGGTGATTGCCATGAAATGCCATGACCAAAATCATCAGGAAGGTGGTGGCAGAGCTGGGACTGGAGCTGCTTTCCTGTACTCTGCTGCCCCTGTGAGAAAACTTTTCTGTAAGATCCTGGCTGTGACCATGACTCTTCCAGACAGGGTGCAGTCTGCCTTGTGAACCTGGCCTCAAAGGACAAGGTTCATCATGTGCTTCTGTGGGTTTGCTGTGTGAAAACACAATGGTCCACGTGTTAATTCAGGTCTTACAAAACATGTGCTGATCATCTCTGGACTGTTCTCTTTTTTTTCCATAAATATATAGCTCATAACTTTTAATTTTTGCTAGGTATTTTTGGAACCAAACACTTGTTTTTGAATCTGTACTGAAAAATAATGTAAGAGGGCATGCAACCATTGTCAGAGCACGTTCTTAAAGAGGGTGTGGATGTGTGTGCATGGCCTTCTAACCAGATGTGTTGGAAGACCAAACTGTCTGGGTTCTGCTAAGGTGTGAGGATTCATGAGTCACACCAGCTCCCTCTGTGCCTCGCCTCTTTCTTCCCTTTGTCCACCTCAAATATGTCTCTCCAGCAATGCTTTCTTTACAGCCTTGTGTGGCCTGAGTCATAGTTTCATGCCAAAGTGCTCTTGTAGTATAAATTATACGTAAAATTTTGCATAAGTATTATATTTAATTTATAACATGGTCTCTCATGCAGGATTCATGGAGCTTTTAAGTAATATTGTCCTGGTTTCTTAATTCAGCTTTTCTGTGATTTGTGAAGCTTCTCTGATGCTTCTTTGTTTTGAATATTTCTGACATGCCTGAAGTATTTTGGTACATGGTATTTAAATGCAATAGGAATAATTAACAAAAATAGAATACTGATCCTGACAATGGCACTCTCACTCCCTTTCTCCTTCAGTCAATTTTCTAGTCATTTTTCTAAGAATTTTCTGCTTTTATGTCTAAACCAAACCTGCTATCACAGAAAACTGTTGGTCAGAACTAATGAAAATTAGTTACTTAAATGAAATGTCACTTAAATGAAATGTTACTTAAATGAAAATGAACTACTTAATAATTTCCCACTATGAATTCTTTGTATCTCGAAGGAACCCTTCATTAGGGGAGCTCAGCTTTTGAAAGAGCAATGAATTTGTATGTCATTGCAACAGCCTGTTGAATTAAATTATTATGATGCCCATTTTACTGATGAGCAAACTGAGGGACAGAGAGAAGTAACTTGCCTGGGGCTATGTGGTAAATAAGGATTTGAACATGTCTGACTTCTGGCTTCATCCACTTACAGTATTTTCTATTTTTTTCTACAGTATTTTCTTTTTTTCCTTTGTGTGTGTGCATATTATTTACTTAACATCTTTATTTTTTTCACAAGTCCCTTTTCTTGAAAATTAGTGTAAATTAAACAATCACTCTCATCATTAGTACTGTCTAAGGTTCACTTTATATGTAAAAATCCACATTCTAAATGCTGGAGCTACAATGGGAATGTAGGGATTAAATCCAAGCTGTTGTTTGGACTAAATTTTCTCGTTAGTTAGATGTTGTGACTCCAGGAAAAGGTGACTGTTTGCTTGGCGTGCTCCAGCAATCTAACTGGAAAAGTGGAATTACCACTTAGAAGATGCACAAGAATGATGGGGAGAGAGGGTCTTTAACTCATGAAGCTAAAATGAACTGAAGTTATATGTTGGAAAGTGCTGCCGTTGCTGCTGTGGAGAGCAGCTTTATTTGAAATTACAAAATGAAAATTACCGATCAATGCAGCCAGAATGGAATGATTGATACCTCAATTGCACTTCTAGAAAATGTAACATAGCATAAAGATACACTATTTACTTTCTTTTCAATTCCAAGTTTTTGCACATTATGATAACATATATAAGTGCACAAATGGGCATTTCCAGACGGTGCAGTTGGGAGCAGAGATGAAAAGAGCTACAGTATGCATCAAACTTCAGGCAGAGCTCAGCTGCAGTAATATTTACTTCTGGGAAAATGGCAAAAAGAGTGGTCTCCTGTGGCTGCAGTTGTGTTTTCCTCCACTGTGTGAGGCTGTGGAACTAAGGGTCAGGAAAAAACCGCACCTGATGTTGTGTTCATGTCACCTGTGCAGAATGACTGCTCAGAGTGTAGGACACATTAATAGCTTGTCTATCCCTAGAGCACTTCCTGGGAAATACCTAAAAGTTCACAAGTTCACAGCTTCTTTCATCATTAAGAACTTTAGTTCATCTGCCCTTGTATCTCTGTATATTTGTGCAATGGCCACAAGTGGAGTTCCTACAATATATCTTCTCTAAAAATCACCTAAGGAAGAAAACTTCTGCTCCCACTTTTTTGATGGATGTTTTGATGGATAAAGTACAGTAATGTCTACTTTTACATTGTAGACATGAAGTGCTTTGCCTCATTTTGCTTAGTGTCTAAACCCAGGATATAAATAAATAACCATTTTAAAGCCTGGGCCAGACCTCCGTCCTTGTATTATGTTCCTGCTTATTATTTATGATTTCCAGCTATAGCTAAGCTGCTGAACACATGCTTAAGAAATGGGCAATACTTATTTGTTTACAAATGCCCAGCACAAAACTGCACAAAATTTAAAGAATCTATATAAGAGTCAAAACCATATTTTGGCTTTTGGAGAAGCCTTTTTTGTACAATGTCTACACCTTTGGCTATATTTGACCTGCTGCTACTTCAAGGAAAGAAGCTTCCTGAGAGAATGTGCAAAAAATGTTATTTGAGCAACTGCCTGTTTATTTTTTTCAACTGCTGAAGGTCTCTCTGTATAGACAGGTTAAAATATTTATATAAATACTGTGATTTCCAGGAATGTTTAGGTCATTGTATTTCTGTAACCAAAAGAAAAGGTCAAGTCCTGTGTGTGCTTATGTAAGAGCAATATCCCAATTCAGTTTTGTGTTACAGAGTTCTAACAAATTTTCACTGCTGTAGTGTAATATGGAGTATGGCCTTTTAAAATCATTATACCCTATTCATTGCCCTTCCCAGAATTTCTAATTTTCTATGACATCATAAGTGGCTGCTGTGAATATGATTGCTATGACACAAACATGATTAATGATTAGGACATCAGACAAAAAAAATGCTATGTGAAGATGAGGAGCTGAGTCTGTTTTCATGCAAATGTCCCTAGTATAAAGTGGAGGACAAGGAATGCAGAAAATAAAATAAATAACTAGAATTGCCTTTAAATGAAATGTTTCACCAAGTTTTCCCTGAAGCATCAGCAGCTCTTTAAGCATGCTGGTGATGGCCCATCACAAAGCCAGATGTTACCATTTATCAAGTAAAGTAAAGAGCTCCTCCTGCTTCCACAAATACAAACTGAATATGAAATTAAATGGGAAACTGCTGCACTAACACTGGACAAGATATAATGTAACTTTTAAGCTATCAACAGGCTTTAGAATAAAAGAAGTGTCTGAAAGGAAAGTGTCAGCAGCATTACTTGATTCGTCTTTCAAAGGCAGAAGAGCAGTTGTATATATAGACTTAAATCACTTGATGGGTGTCCTAAGGTTATGATTGCCTTCTCCCCTCTCCTTGTCACCTTCTCTTCCTGTTCCATACACACATCATGCGCTTCTTAGGGAAAAAAACTAGGAAGCAAGCCTTTAGCAAGCTTCCTAAAGCCCAGACTAGTAAATGGGGACTCAGGACACAGAGGTAGCAGATGTAAACACGTTCTTGCAAGCATACTTTCTCTTCCATGTCAGTCTTAAACCTGGTGAGAAAAAATCCACCAACAGCATCAGTCCTTAAGTTTTGTGAAATGGTGTAAAGCATGGAAATTCTGCTCACCCCAACACTGGCTTATATGGTCAGGAAACAGCAATAGTAAAAGCATTATTTTCTCATGGTGTTTTACCTAGAAGTGTATAATTTCCACTCAGGTGAGGACCTGGTAATATAGGATGTAGTAACTGTTGTAATGATGGACTAATATAACTCACTGCCTTTAGGATTAAAAGTAGAGTCATTCAAAGGTTCCAGATCTTAAAAAAGGTATGCACAAAATGATAGAAAATTAGTGTATGTAGGTGTAACAGGCCTTCAAAATACCTCAAAACTGGTTTGGAGGGAAAGGTGTAGGAAAACTGATGAGGTTGGAAAACCAGATATACTTTTGTGAATGTAAGTGGTTTTACAGGTCTGAAGGTTAAACAGAAAACTTGAAAGTACATATTGAGCGTAATTTTTTGGCTACCTTAATTAAGTTAACTCCAATTAGACAATTTTGAAGAAGGGCAGTTGGGAACTGTAGTGCACTAGGCAATATTAGCAAGAGAGAGGTCATGAGGTTGTTGGGGGAATGGATTTGTTTAAAATGTATTGAATTTTAAGGAGTTAGCCGGGATGGCAAATAAGAAAAATTATAAATTTCAGAAAACCAGTACTGCTTCCAAACTCATGATTTTCACCACTGTATTGGATTATATTTTAAGTTTACCAGCTCTCTTTTTTTTTTTTTTAAAGCAATTTGTAGTTTTCCTTTACATACAAAGCCTGAGAGATCAGGGTCTGAAAAGCTGTACTGTGAAAAATGTTATCTCACTGGAAATTATTGTTTCTGTGCTTTGTGTGTTTCCATGTTCACTCTGGTGCATAGTGATGAAGCCTATTATATTCTGGGATGAATAAAGGAGAGTTTTGTTGTGCGGTGTTAACTGTGGTGGCTACCGTGGTACCTTTGCATTTCTGGCTGTGCTGTGGCATTAGCTGGCTCCTTTCAGCATTTGAATACCTTAACATGGACTGTAGGGGTTATTTTTGTAACTACACAGTAGAGCTGGTGTGTGCTAGGGTAGGTGTGCTGGTGGATGCTGCTGAAGCTGTGAAATGAGTTCCCAGCTTAGCCCAGCTGCACAAGGATATAACCCCTGTGAGGTGCAGACAGGAGCTGCTCTGTCCCAGGGCTGCCACCAGCAGTGCTTTCTCCTCTGGAAACAGGACTGGCCTCCACACCATCTGCAGCAGCTCCAAGAGGTCCCGTGTACAGTTTCTGTCTCTCACAGCTTCCCCTCACTCTGGTGCCTGGTGTACAGTTTGAGACCAATATGTTTCGGGAGGGTGGTTGTGGAAGTGGGGGAGGGGGTCGCTAAATTATGGTTGCTGTGGGAACCATAACTTTGAATTTCTTGACATCTGTCCAATGACAATCTCAACATTAACGTTGCATTAACATAGTTTTTTTGCATTTAATTAAAAAAGATGATGGCCTGGAATCTGTTAAGGAATTTAAAGCCAACATTTAAACTGTTTGCTGGGAGCAGATATGTCAAAGCCTCTGCTCTGGAAATGCTCACAAAACAGTCTGACAATGTACAATAGCCACAGAGATGAGAAATGAAAGCAAAATTTATAACACCATTGCTTGTCTCCTTCTGGAGGCTTTGCCCATCATTCTTGTCTGAAGGAAACTGCTCTGACTGAGTTTAAAATAACTTGGAAATGAAATAATTGTTTCCAGTTCCTCTGTATGCCATCCCCACTGCTGACCACTGACTCACTTGTGTGTGAAGGCTGAGTTTTCTGGGGACTTGCTTCTCCAGCCTATGCTGCCATCCTGAAGCTTCCTAAGAGATTATAGCAGAAGCTCTTGTATGTATGAAGATAAGGGCACAGGATGGTAGTAAATGACTGCAGCATTCATCCCAGTTTCTGGACTCCTAAAAATGTGTCTGGGTTTCCCACGTAAAATTCCAGTGCTCTCACTAATTGGTTTTGATTTTGAAAGTTATGCAAAAAAAAAAAAGTGTTTATGACTGATGGGTGTCTCACCTTGAAAGGTTTGGGGACACTAAGCTTTAGAACTCTCTTTTGTAACCTCATGTTATTTCAATAAGTTCAGCTATCAGACAAATAGACATATGGACTATGCTAAAGTTAGGTGCTGCAGATAGGAGAAAGATGTTCATATGGCACCCGTGTTATTTAGCCTTCTCTCATAACAGAATACCATACTGTTAAAAATTGTCTATTTTTATGTAATTCTTCCACTTATATTGAGATAAAAAAATTATTAGTCTAAGGTTGGCTCACATTATCAGAGCTTCTAAATGTTGGCAACTTCCCTACAGTCTGTTGCAGGCAATAACTGCCAGGGAAGTTGCTTGAATACAAGCAAAAATAGGTCTTCCTGCTGAGCCACCAGCCCAGCAATGTAAGGAAGAATTTAATACCATGGCCTTAAGAAAGTTTCCGTGTTCTTCACAGACAGTCGTGCCTTCAGTAAGGTGACGGAGGGAGAATATAAAATCCCAGAGTTACTGCAAGCCTCGAAAAAGTTGTGAAAGAAGACTTGGCAGTTAGTATCTTTATGTAAAAGATTTTTGCATATAAATTGCATACGCATATGACATTTTAGCTCCAACTTTACATGTGTTTTGGAGGTTGGATGCAATCTTGTCCCTGCCTGTCTGTTTGCTTTTGCCATAGCTGCATCAATATTAATCCCGTTGGTTTTTCCCTCTGGCTTTTTTCTTAATTTCCCTCTCTTCCAGTTTTGATTTAAAAACTAGTTGGTTCCTTTTATCTTAGGAAAAAACCTAGGCATCTCTTTTCTACTTTTTAATGAATTATTGTATATAAAGCATGTATATTTCTTTTTTGTCTTTTGTAGTAGACACTCTAGTATTCATCTAGTGACAAGAAATGGCTAGAGAGTTGATAAAATGAAGAAATATTCCTTTACTGGAGACATTTTCTCTTCTTTAAAGGTAAAGAAACATTCCTTAAGTATTATTACTATTCTATCTCCCTCTGCCCACATTCTTCCCTCCTCCCTTCATTATCATCAGAGAATCACAGGCTTTGCCTTACCAACTGCCTGCACACTGTATTTAAGAAATATCACTATTCTGAGCTCAGATTTGGATGGACTGTTTAAAATGACTCATAAATTAACTCTTTTTCTTGTTTGGAAATTGTCAGTGAACAGTCTAGACTCCTTCTATTTTTGTCTCTTTATTAATAGCCTCCAGGTGACTGTATTTCATTTTTGGGGTTTCTTGTTAACTATTCAGAAAAACAGAATCTGGCTTATCTTGGTAAGCTGTGTTTATAAGATGCCATGACATGGGACAGGTGCCCCTCATTTGGGCAGAAACCTCTGAACAATCTGTAGTTCTTCAGCTTCACGAAATATAATCAGAGCTCTGAAATTATCACACTCACCTCAAGCAGAAATTGCAGGTTTCCACAATATTAGCTGCTGAAATAAGCAATCCCTCCTTCCCTTCAGTTCTAGCAGCAGTGACTCATTTCAGTTAAGTCACTTTGACTTACCTTATTCCTACAGGGCAGAAGCAAGGCACTCTAGGAAAGGGTAGTACATGAACTATGTCTGTAGTGGAATGGAATTTTTATGCCAGAAATCTATAAAAAAATTATTTGCAGAACTGCGCCTCATTGCAAAAGTACTTTCCTGTTATCTAATATTTTTTGATTATTTGAAATTGTTTGAATTTTTTGTTTGGTTGGATTTTTTTTTTCCTGCTAAAATTTCCCAAACTACCGATTTGTTGGGGCTGTTTTAATGAAATGAAATTTGGAGAATGTTTGAGAGCAAGGCATTGTCTTTAAAATCTCATACTTTCTGGAGCACACAAAAAAATTCTCTGAATATTTTTAAGTTAAAAATATGACTTCTCACAATCATTCTCATTAATTTCCTGAGGAGGACACATGATATAACTAATAACATGCACCCACAGTCCAAAATAAATGCAATTTAAAACTCAGTGGTTCCAGTTAGCACAACATTTAATTTGATTCCTAAGCATATAAAAGTTCCTTCCATTTAAATACCAGAATGTAGTTGAACAGAGGTTACAATGGTGCATCAAAAGCTATGACATCCCTGTTCAAATAATTTATAAACAGCAGAAGAATTTTAAGAACTGAATTACTACCTGAACTTCAAAAGAGACCATGTATTTCTATTAATATAAAGAACAATTGCGAGCTGTTAGCCATTAAGTTATTTGAAATTGAAATTCATCAAAAGGGTGGTGGAGGAGGAATATATCTGCACTCTAATGTGGATAAAGGATCTTCTGTGTCAGGTAAAATTACTTCTGAAATAAGAGAAGTTTAAATAAACTCTACAGAAGACATGCAACTTTATCTTGGGGGTGCCTTTCTCCCAGCCTCAGCTCAAACTCTCAGGTTTTTTTCCAACCAGATCCTAAACCCAACTTTAAATAAAAATTTCTATTTCTACAGCCTGGGTTCATTCCTGACCAAGAATTTTATGAAACTCTTCAGCCACTGAAAAGAAAAAAAATTGTACACCATCCTGTTAATTTTTTAAAAATTGAAAAATCTAACTCCAATAGATTTTTTTTCCCTTAAAATAGGAATTATTTTGTGGAAAGAGGAGATGCCATATATACGGGCTGTGTTACTCATCACCACAGAACTCCAGCCTGACTCTTTTGCAGGTCTCAAAAGAGACTTTGCTGTGGAATGTAGGGCTGATGTTTTCCTCTGTAAAAGGATACACCCTAATACATTACACTACTACAGCAGAACTTTCTAACATTACCTTTTTACCTCTTTTTAGCAGGTTCAAAATATGAATAAGGGCCAATGCTCTGAATTGGAATTTCTTTTGCAGTTTTGCTTTCATGGTGTTGCAGCAAGCAATGGCTAAATTTGCTTTGTGTGTGAATGCCAGCAGTGCTGGTATTTCAGAGTAACTGATGTCCCTGGGACCCAGGCAGTGATGTTGGGCTGAAAGGACAAATTGCTACATGCAATTTGGCAACCTATTTAAGGGGTAAAATAAGCAAGTTTTAGCATGATTATACACCAGCTCTGTTTTACTAATTGCTATTTGACTAAAAGCTGTTTTTTTCCAAAGCCCCTGGAGCCGTTATGCACAGCAAAGGAAAGTAATAATGAAAGAAAGCTTGATATTCTGCATATGAGCAGCAGATTGTGCAAATCCAGCGTTCCGATTCCGATATTAGCTAAACACGCTCCTAATATTGCCACACATTAATTCAGGATAAAATGCAGCAAAATAAGGCAGTTTGAAAAAGTCCCTCCTGTCCTATGTGGAGACAAAATAAATTTAGCAATAGTGGCATGATTAGGATATTTTGAAACCAAATTAATTCAATTTATTTTGCAGACCATTTCTCTTTACTTTCAAGTCCTGAAAGCTCAAAGGTTTATTCACTGTCTAATTCTCTGTAGGATCAGCCTGGAATGGGGGAAAAGAGCCTGTTATATAAAAGAGGTTCAAGTGAATGGGTTTTCTTTCAGAAGGAGGGGAGAAAAAAAGACACAAACAAAGCAACTAAAATCAGATCAGATCAGATTTTTTTTCATTCATTTAGATATCTTCCAGATTGGCAGCTCGGGATGCAGGGTGAAATGAGAGTTCTGTGTCATGAAACTATGGTCACTTTGCAGAAGAAAATCAAAATTTATTTCATGTTTGACACAGGACAAGTATCAAGCTAAAATTTTTTATTTTACAATACTAGATCTGAAGTTGCATGTGAATTGGAAAAGGTAACACAGAAAGGAGCTTAAAAGAATAAAAGAGGATGAGGGGAGGGGAGACGGCAGGACTAAAACTGCAGTCTTAGCCTTCTAAACCTTTTTGCTTCTCTGATTGATACTTTTCAATTATACCTTCCCATTTCACTGACATTTGAAATGCTATTTTTTTTTCTAGTGATAACTTCAAATGCTTAAGTTCCAACAGCACCAGTAACCCTGTTTAGCTGTAGTAGTAAATTGGTTCCTTGTACAACATAATGGCAGTGACAGCCTTTTGCTAGGGAAATGAGTTCTCCAATGGGACATGCCTATGATAAGACGTCCGGTTTTGAAATTGTATTTCTCTGTATCAGAATTAAATCTGGACTTTATATTTCTTTGCTGCCACTGCTCCGTAGCTGGTCCCTATATAGTACGACCAAAGACTGACAAGTAATGCTTACACAGGAACCCTTTCACTTAAATTGGATTTGTCCTTTTATGTTTCCTCCTATTATTAGCTATTAAAATCTCTCAAACCCTTTTTTAAACAGTGATAGGGTTTGGCAAACCTGAAACTCACTGACTTGGGAGGAGAAAAAAAAAGTATTCTACTATTAAGAGCAGTAATTTCCTTCCCTGGGTAAAATTAACTCACATTTAGTAAAATACAGTATTGATTCCCTGTGTTATATGGTAAGATATACAGAGTATCTTCATTGTGTTGAGAAAGGTCAGGATTTGAATCTATTATATTGGCACAGCTAAAGGCCTTTTAAAAAGGATACCGAAGAAAACACAAATCAGTGCCACTCCTGGGTACCTTTAGAAAATCCAAGCCTTCTTTCTTTTGGCTGTCATATTGCATTTCTTAGAGTCTTTAATGGTTAAAACAAAAGTAATGTGCCTCCTGTGATGCTTGATTTGCATTGGTACTGACAGTACCATAAGTGTGTGCACTTAGTGTATTATTACTACGTGCTGTAATGGAACAGCACAATGGAGGTCACTAGGACACCATCAGTATATATAATTTCATTTTAACCTTAGGTTTACAGTATCACTTAAGTAACAAAATAATAATCAGTCGGTGGGAAAGGGCAATTTTTTTTCCATTTCTCGCAGTAAAAAATTAACTCATGTGATCCCTATATTGGTCTCAATACTGATACCAATTCCATCCTATTTTCCTTCAAAGAAACACTCCTGGCAAACTTACGAGAGAAACTGCTTGGAACTACAGAGATGTTCAGAAAGAAAAAAGTTTAGCAATGTCCTCTGACTTATTTCTGATTCTATTTCAGCATGGGAAGTATTCCCAGTAGAAAATACAGACAAGAATGCTTTTTGACTAAGAGGCATGTATCTTGAAAAGGCTATTGGACTTGTACATATACAGATTATCTATATAGCATTTACATCTGATTTGGGAAGACTGCAATTTTTTGCCTTCAGTTGCCATCAGGGATTAATAAGAGTGGTCAAGATGATACTTTTTCTTGCTATGGTAGAGATTCCATTGCACCTATGAAATTATTGCATTTTATTTTATTGAATGATTAAATTTACTATATAAGAAGGATTTGGACCTTTAATTGCTAATATTTTTACTTTTTAAAAAAATTGACCAAAAAATTGATCAAAAATTTGAATTTAAAAAATTTTACAGCCTCTGTCTGTGTTTTTTAAATGTCATTAATAATCAGAAATGTTGAATACAGAAGGGCAAGTTAAATCCTGTCATTGAAACAGCAAACAGCTTTAGTCAAATGTATTGGCACAGAATTAAAAATGCATCAAGCATGTATTTGTCTTCTCGATGGGAAGCCCTTATTAATAGTTTGAAGAGTAGAAAGCTTAGCCTTATGCAACAAGCACTGTAGTAGGTTGTTGGGTTTTTTTAAAATATATTTTAATGTGTGAAATTGCAGGATGCCAAGGTTGCCATTAAAGCTCCTCTCTTATTCCAGTAATTTTCCCACTTACATTCATTCTTTCCTTTCACAAAAAAGCACTTCATAGTGGTCACAGCAGAAATGCAGTGATACTGAGCAGAGTGCAAGGTTAATTACTACTCCACTGTCAAAATATTGGACATAACTACAAGGACATGAGTCAGCTCACTTCTCTGAGAAACCTCTCCCTTTCTCTTTTGTGAGCAGGGATTTTCTAAGGAAGTGTATGTGCTTTATTCAGAATTTTAGTAGAAATGATTTATAGACAGGCTATTTTAGAAGAACCCACTTTTTTTGATTCTGACCCAGCACAGAAGAGTAGCACAAATCCATAAAAAAGGTTGTATTCTCTACAGACCTGTGGACATGACTCCTACCTCAGGGACCCCTTTGTCTGCATTCAAAACTTTGTTTTGGCTTCTGACTCCAGAAATTTAAAAGCAAATGCTTGTCTTCAATGCTGTTACTCTTCCCTGTTCAGCCAAGATGTGGGAGGTTTGACAAACTTGGAAAATGGCTTTTTTGTATTTAGGAATAAACCATATCTAATTAAATTTTAAAATGAAATTAAGGGAAGTCATAAAATCTGTGTGTGGCCTGGCAGGTGTCTCAGTCTCTGTTTACTAGCTGTGGGCAGGCAGGTTGGACTCCCCTGAAGTCCTTACAGGAAACTTACAAAACAGAACAAACCTGAATTTGCTATCTCATTCACAAATCGGATCAAACTGCTGTAATAAAGAGTGTGTATGAATCTTTCCTTGGCTTACAATTTCTAGCAAGTGCTCAAGAATGCTTCTTCTCTATGTGTTGACAGAGCAGCCAAAGGCAAAATCTGACCAACATTACTCTGGACCTCAGTCTCCTCTTGTGATCCAGCTCACTGATGCCCTTCAGCAGGGTTAAATAACTCTCCTGCTAGGAGGTCAAGATTAGTCCACTCCTATATTTCACCAAGATCATCTTTTGTTGTCACTTCTCCTTTTTGACAGCCAGCTGCTGTCACTTGATCATATTGTTGTGATCTTTTGCTGATACTTCCTGGCGAGCATGCTCCTTTCTCTTCTAGCTGTCAGTTCCAGCCCAGACCACTTCCACCACTTGACATGATGGGTGTGAAAGTTTTCCCATAGCAAGCCCAGACCTAGAAAGCAGGTTCTTGTATTAACATCCTTCTCCAAACCTCTTAGCTTCAGACATGGCATAGCTGATCAGGCAGTACAAAAATTTTGTATGGGCTATGAGGTCTTCAAAGGCTGCTTTGTATGTTTATTTGCTTTGTATGTTTGTTGAAAAGGAAAGATGTGTCCCACGAAGGTGTGTCCAGAGTTAATTTGAACTCTTTATGCAGTTGGAATGGGAAATGGGCTGAATAAATAGAGATGAATCTGAAGAGAAAACTGAAATAAGTGTGGGAAATGTCTTGTGCTTTGCTTTCACACAACACACATGTTACTACTACTCTTTTAAAATTATTTTTTAAAATGTGCTTATGACATTACAGCGTGAGAACAAAGCACTATAAATTAACAATGCATGTAAAAATAATTAACAAGCTGACCACACGCCTGCTAATAATCTCAATCAAATTTGCAAATTGCCATTAACTCAAAGACAAAATGAAAACATAAAACTGCCCAAAATCCCTAAATCCACTATAACTCATGGTCTTATACACACCTAATACATTTTTCAGCCTGCTTGGAGACCTGAGGCCCTTCAGACAAGTGGTGCTGTGAACAATCTCTTCACCAGTGGTTGTCATTTTGCAGACAACTGACTTGTAAGTCTGTGGGCTTTTACTTTGTATCCTTTAGCAGAATTTAGTCGTTAGAAAAGTGAGAAAAAGGGTGCATTTTTGAATATTCTTTAAAGGCCTTGATGAGTTAAAATCAACACCTCAAGTTACACCCAAAATGAGCATGGCACGCACTTATCCTGGTAAGCATATTTATTACATGTTTTTTGGACCAGAAGAGCTTATGTATGGTGGCATTCTGCACTAAATGATTTTCCTCTTTGGGTTGTACCTTTTAAAATTCTTCATTGTTTCCCTGATGCTTTATCCCCTTCCTGTTATTAAGGGACAACTAAAGTATGGACAACTAAGTAGTGTGCCAGTGCCCAGGGCCTGATTTTGTTTTCAAACCTGCCTTACCTGTCTTAATTAGCAGCTTGGATTTTAAATATCTGGCTTTCTGAGTCTCTTCTAGTTGTGTACACATGGCATTTTCTTTTAGTTGAGGCTTATTGTCAAGTGGCTTTTTCTCCCCTGTAAAAAAATCAATACAATTTGAATTTTTCTACCCAGACAGAATCCTTGGTAAATTGTTGTGGATGGTTATTGATTTCTTATATCTGTGAGATTTTTTTTTTTAACTAGTATTAAGGTAAACAGAAGTCTTATTGTGTTCATTTTACAGGATAACACTTATCTAGACAAAAGAACACATAAGCATGGGGCTTACCAATGGGTAAGATGCAGCAAGTCACTTCCAATAACACAAAATAAGAAGAACAAAACTTTTCTGTTGCTGAGCAGAATGGGAAGATTGTTTTCTTGTCACGAATTTTGATTGAATTGAGTCTGTGCTTTTGGAAAGGGCTTACTGGCAGAACAAGAAACATCATTTAACTATTTCTTACACTTTCATGCCTACAGAAAACATAGTAAAGGCAGAAAAGGTCTTAAATGAGGATTACGACTCCTTCCTTACCCCACTGAATCTGGTGAGGGAAAGGATGAGAAATACACCTCTGTTAAAAGACATCAGGTTGATTCTTCCTCTTTAGTTCTCAACTGTTTCCAAAATAGAAAGGAGACTCTCTTATTTCACTCTGAAGGTAAGTGGAGCAGCCATTTCTAGAAGCACAAGAGAATAGAAAGTTGAGGAATAGTGCTGAGTTTGTGAAGTCTCCACCCATAGAAAAACACACAAGTATTTCCAATGATCTCTGAGGCTTCCAACCTTTGGTATCAAAATCTTTCAAGCAGGCATTGCAATTCTTTACTGAGGTACATAATAATAATAATAAAAATAACTTTGATAAAGTAGAATAAAGGGAAAAATAATGAATTCCATCAGAAAAATGAATGGATAATGTGGGCTTCCTGGGACAAAGAACAGTTCCAGGGAACCTGCGACCCCAGAAGTGACTTGAACATTGTGAACACTGATGGTCAGTGACAAACATTCTGAACTCAGATATTTCTCTTTCAAAAATGTTGATATTTAGCTTTTGTAAGGTATGACTGTTTTAGGGTCATGTCATATACCAGAACTACTGCGGGGAAAATTGGAGTTAATTATTGCTGAATGAGATGCCAAATAATAATGGGAATCCAAAGGACAATGTATTGAAATGTTTGTTGTTTCTTCTTTTTTTTTCTTTTCTCTGTCTCTTTTTTTTTT